>JAPMLY010001860.1:30000-76432 GCA_026401115.1 Tetraselmis chui | reverse complement strand
TTAAGGTCTGAGCAATAACCTCTCTTATTTTGCGTTTATTGACAAATATCCTGAAATCCCAGGCAATGCTTTTGCGCGCAAAATGGAATGCACCGACAACTGCGAGGGGCGAGTTCGAACACTGCCGGGCATGTGTACTTGGGGTTATCGCGCCCGCACCCGTGCGGCACGCTCTTTCAAACAGTCGCCGTGCTTGGTAGACGAAAAGAGTAACGGGCGCACAACGCCGCAATATGAACGCTGATGCGACGGTCGCGCAAATATTATGCATAGGCGACGGAGGGAGGAGGTGTTGGGCAGGCCGCTGTGGGGGAAACGCAAGAAATCGCGTATGTAGACTTACCACCGATATGCGCACAACCCAAGGGCAAGCCGCTTTCGGCAACAATGTTCAAGCGATCTTAACTTCCTGATATATGGTCAAAACTTTTTATAAAATGTACCGTTGGACGCGTCTTTTCAATGCGCGTCGAACGCACCTACTCCGGAGTTCAGACTCCCACAAATCGATTTGTTATGAATTATTTTAATTTACAAATTATTCCGGCACCGCTGAGCCGCAGTGCCAAGCAACACCCATCGAAGTCGGCTCACCTCCTGAGACGATTTGTGCGGGGTTTGTCGATATATGTTTACCAATTCTTCATTCCTATTGACCTCCGAGCCCAATTCCCGACGCGTGCCACGCGTGGGGCGGGTGTGGTTGGCACAAGCACATACCCAAGCATTCCAAACACCACCGTCAACGTGATGCGTCCCTAACGGCCAGTTTGGACCTCGCCCCTCCCCTAAGCCAATCGCCCTCGCATGTTTACAGCGTGCAGTGTTTATCCAAACCTGCGTCATGTGCGTTTTTGCTCGCCTGCTTTCCAAAAAATCACCCGTGCCAGCGGCGTGAACTTCCGTGCTCTATTCACACACCCGCAAACCAAACCTCGCGCATTGAACACGGCACCCACGCCTCCAAACCCCCTCCAAAAACCCCCCAAAAATACGGTTATGTGGAACACAGAGAAGTATGCAGCTTGGTATGAGCGCTTGAGCAATGCCCAAGCGTGGCGCTCAGAATGACGTGTGCAGTTCAGACAATTTCTCGGGAGTTTATGGGCTTAATTCGACAAACTCCACCGACAACACCCGCTTTAAGCTGAGGTCTAACCACCCCGGATGGAGGCTTACAGCTTGCTTCTCGGATCTCCTACAATTGGGTGGTACTCGGGTATCGTCGTGCTTGACGTGGTGAGAGGGGAGCGTGTTCTTGACTAGCTTATGCTTAACATAATGCATGTCCGGACTTTTGTGGAGGAGTGTAGATGCCGCGTCGGTTTTTTTGGCTATGAAGCTATCCCTAGAGGAGGAAAGGGGCAATTGAATGTATGTTGTGGATAATAAATGATATACTATTTGGATCCATTTTTTGTTTCCAAAGAAAGTATCAACCAGTAAAGGAGAAAGGAACACAAGCACATAAGCAGGAGAGGGAGAGAGATATTTGTGCATAAGTAAGTTATGTAAGTAAATATTTCTGTATGATACTGTATACTACTACTGTATTGGAAATATCAATCGGCTATTATTTTATTATATCAAAGCCAACACGTTTCTTATCCCTGAAAATGCGGAAAAACGTTCCGAATAATGGACAGTCAATATCCGAAGATATGACGAGCAATGCTCGACATTTTCTGCCGGTACGTTTGATACGTTTTGGTACGTTTACGTACGTTTTGGTACGTTTTGGTACGTTCTGGTACATGGCTGTACGTCTGGTACGTTATGGTACGTATTTGTACGTTTGAAACGTTTTGGTACATTTCGGTACGTCGGCATGCCGCGTCGGATTTTTTTATATGAAGCTATCCCTAGAGGGGAATGGTGTGAAACGATACAGTTCCGTCCGTCAGACGAGCAGTATGCCGCGGAACATGTACTGGTACTGCCTAATGGTGCTCGCTGCTTGCCGTGACGCGAGCTTGATGCAGGATGTCGTCATCGTGATGATGTATTCGCGGCGCGATATATCACAGGCACATGTACAAATAGATATACAGACATTATGCATCATGTATTGAAAAAATTTCTTACAAGAAAAAGCAGTGGAGGGCATTAAGCAAAAAGAGGAAAAGATGCATCATCATATTGATGATGCCCATGCGCCCGCCGGCGGCGCAGCGGTGGCGGCCCTACAGGGGGTGCGCTCGCATGCCCGTCGGCACCTACCTCTACCTCCACGCGGTGGGCGTTGGTAACACCGTAGCCGTGCCATGCTTGGCACGGTAGGGGGTTGAACGAGGTACCGGCAGCTGCGATCCGCGGGATCATTAGCAGTCGGGAAGCCATGCACGGAAGATTTTGGAAAAAAACATAATATCCGTACACCGGCACATGAATCTCCCGCTCGGTATGTTTGATATGTTTATTCGCGACTAAATACTCACATATACTCTCCGGGAACGACGTCTGCGAAATGTGTTTCGGCGAGAAAGGGTACGGACGGATAAGCGGTGGGACGAGGGTGTTGGAGCTGGCGGCGGACATCCGGGAAGCAACACCATGGTATGGCGCTCGCTATCAGCCGACAGCCATGTGAGTTTAAAGTCCCCCTAGGGGCGAGACTGAAGGCTACGCACGATGGAGGAGGGTCACAGCCGGGGGAGCGGCACGATCCGACGGCGGAGGTCCTCATGATCATATCCGCCGCCGAAAAAACCCGGTACGGGGGGTTTTTGGAAAATATTCCCGTACCCACTATCTTTTGAGGCCGGCGACTCTATCCTTTTGTCCAACCAACCCCTCCCCTAGTCGGTACCCGGTGATTGACATGTTGCCTCAAGCATTGTCCCTAGGGTTATCGTAGCTGTGACGAGTACAGTCCTGCAACAGTACATTGCAGGACATTGTACAGGTACTCGTTACGGATATCAATTCGTGCTTTTCCACAGGATGGACGTATACTCGTGGGTACGTCGCTACTGCAATATTGTAATGGTGCTGATGCTACAGTACGACCAGTACCTCCCGGTACGTACAGATATGCATAATTAATCTAACCAGCCAGATGACGCGCCAGAACGAGCTCTCCAATGCAGAAGGAGCCGCGTCGTGAAACCCAATGCTAGGCAGGCCGCGTCTCGAGGCGGATGACGACGGTTGAGCAGCACTAACGCCTGACACGTAAGCGTAGCTTGCATGCGTAACTAGTCTGGGCTAAAACCTATTTAAGCCCAGTGCAGTAGAGGGAGGTGACAGAACCTTTTAACAATTCCTTTGTTCATTTACAACATCTACTGCCCAAGTACAGCAGTGAAACATCTTTCTTCAATTGCCATCTAGCAACAACAGAACTAGACAGATTAGAACAGATTTGTGCTAGCGTTTAGCTTTCAGAGGCTAACCGCCACACTGGTTTCGGAGCTCTTTGGTCGACGCACGCTTTCGTTGCTCGTTGACTTGCTCGACGTTGTTTGCTTGAGTTGAGATGGCTTCTCTCGGAGCGGGACATTACGTGGTTTTAGTAATTCACGTCGGAGGAACTAAATCGTCGGATTTGAAGTTGGTGTTTCAGCGTGAGCCTCGTTCTGGTAAAACTTGGTTCCCAGCTGGCTCTGTATTACCTAACGAAGAGCATGTCGACGCTGCTATTCGCGAGTTACACGAGGAGACCGGTCTTGTTTTGACACCGGATGATTTGACGCTGTTGAGTGGTGAACCTGTTAACGTAACGCTACCTCAAGGACGACAGCTTGTCTACGTGTACTCGGCTTCTATTCCTGTCCTGTTTGCTACGAACAACTTACGTACACCTGCTCAGGTCGAGCAGGCTGTTTTGGCACAGTCGACAGTTAATCCGGATGGCACCTACGTCGTCCCGGAAACCATCAACATTGACGGTCTGACACTTACGCCCTCACAGAAGGGGTTACTTCGTGCTGAAAAGCACAAGAGTGAATTACTTCACTTTGGTTACGTGACACAGTGGGAATCTTTTTATCGAGCAATTACACAACATGTTCCAATCATGCAAGACGACACGTCTATCCCGAGGCAGTTCCACATGTACACCCGGTTTACGACGGTCGACTCTGGTTCTGTATGGCTACTGATTATCGGACACATTAATCGACTGACTGGTGTAGGACCTACTGATTTACGAGTGGGAAGGCCGATGCCTACCCACAACTTGGCTAGACTGTCTGTGACACTTACGGAGACTCAGCGTAAGGCAGCTATTACTTCACCGTACCAGAATGGTCAAGACCCACCTGTACTAGAGGACTGGCTCGAAGCACAGCCTCAGCGTTTTATAATGCTAGGGATTGCTGCTGACTCGTACGATGCAGTGTTCTGGGTTACTTCACAGTTTTCTAGACACCTAGGTGGGTGGTGGTTGAACCGGAAAAATCGGCCTCCAATTCCATCTACGTACAACGAGCTTGTTGCGGAGATACGCAAGTCGACGTTTCTTCCGAACATTCAGGACGACGCAATTAACGCTTTGCTAAAATTCACGCAGAGCAACACGATGAGTTACGCGCTTTTTACTAAGAAGTACAACGACTACTTACGTCGTTCTCGTCAAGACCTGACAGCTGAAGTACAGTGTGTACGCTTCATTACTGGCCTTGTAAACGTGGACCTCCAGAGACTAGCGAGATCACACCGAGCTCAACAAGGTTACCAGATTACACTCGTGGAGCTACAAAACTTTTTGAATGACATCGTGACAGACTCGCCGGAATTAGGCAATGCAAGGTCTGCTGCTGGACCATCTGCCCAGCCCACACGCAAGCGCAACCTTGAAGACCCTTTCGAGGAAGCCTCTAACGTCTGGAAACGTAACAAAGGTGGCCGTGGACGTGGCCGCGGACGTGGACGTGGAGGTAGTAACAATGGTGGTCGTGGTGGTAACAATGGTGGACGTGGTCAGACATCCGGCCGCGAAGATTTTAATTCAATCGCAAATGCAATGACAGCTGAGGAGCGTAAGCGACACATGGACGAGGGACTTTGCTTTAAGTGCCACAAGAAGGGACATCGTTTGTTCCAATGCCCGGAGTTCAAGGGCAAGGCACCGATGCAACCTAAGAAACAATGATGGTGGCAAGGCTGTTCTACAAATGAACTGGAGCAGCCGGCTACATCTACTGTTCATTCTGAGACACTGTTAGCGACAGAGGTCGTCGAAACACCTTCGACATCTCCATCGACTACAGTTGCGACTCATGTAACGCAAGTAGCAGGTCGTCGTCGTCAGACTAAGCAGAGACAGAGTCGTAAACCTGTAACCAGACGTTCAGTTGATTGGAAACTGGTTGACTCAGTCTTTGACCCTCTGCATGCACGATTCAACTTCACGTTGGAGGGATGTGCTGATGATGAAGGTCTTAACTCGCACGGTGACTTACCTCACTGTTCGCCGAGTGACTCGATTCTAGACAGAGACTTAACATGAGAGAGGGTGTTCATCAACCCACCCTGGGAGTTAGCGGAGCAGATTGCGCAGCATTTTGAGGATTGTCGTCGAACATCTCCGACATCTACGATGGCTGTATTTGTACTACCGAAGTGGGCGAAATTTACTCAGGTGACTAAGCACTGGAAACCCTATCAAGAATTCCCAGCAAGGACACAGCTTTTTACACGTCAGTCACTGGAGAACCCAGCGAATCAAGAGGTGGTTGCTCCAGCCCCTTGGCCTGTACAGCTGTGGTTAGTCGACGCAGATTGTGCGTTTAACGACTCACCAAAACCTACAGCACCTGATCAACCCGACTCGGTACCTGTACCAACAGACGACTCGGAACCTTCCATCGCTACGCTGCGACATTTTTCTTCGCCAGCTACAGCCCTACTGACTGACCTCACGGAAGCTCGCCCGTTAATTCGAACTGAGCTGACTGTGAAAACTCCTGATGGCGGACACCAAATTTCTGGATTAGTGGACTGCGCTGCGACACTTGATTTTGTGTCATAGGACTTTGTACGACGCTTTGCTTTACAGACTCGGAAGTCTCCAAGTAAGACTCCAGTTCGACTCGCTAACGGACAACGAGTGACTTCTACGACAGTTTGTGACGTCACTTTTGAGCTGGCTCGACACGAGTTTAAACGGACTTTCAACGTCTTACGTGATTTACGCACAGCAGATTTAATCCTGGGTTTACCATGGCTTGATGACGAACATGCCTCTTTACAATTTGGTACAACCAGAATTTTTACACTAATGGACGGCACAGCAGTGGAGACTACACTTGAGGAACGACGCCCTGAGTGTCTACTCCTGTCATCTACGAAAGTTCAGAAGCTTATGCGCAAGACGCGCCGCAGCAGGGGACGTCATGCTGATTTTTACGTCATTGAACTTACGTCAGTCGCTGAACACACGACAGACTTTCACACTGGAGAGGAACTAACAACAGAACAACATGACAACTTCAGGTCTTTACTCTTTGATGACTTCCCGGAGTTATTACATCCTGTCGACTCTCCACATGTAAGCCGACAGTGGGATCATCCCATTGAAACAATTGGCCCGATGCGACGTCAACGTTTGAACAGATTGTCACCCGCAGAGCGCGCTGAGCTTAATCGACAGCTCAAAGACGCAGTGGACGCTGGTCTGGTCCGTCCTAGCTACAGTGAGTTCGGCTCGCCAATTCTTTTTGTGCGAAAAGCTGATGGCTCGCTACGTCTGTGCATTGACTACCGTGGTCTTAACGAGGTTACGCGTAAAGATGCTTACCCGCTACCGCGTGTGGACGACACTCTGGACGAACTTAAGGACGCGAACTTTTACACACACCTCGACCTCGCTTCTGGATTCTGGCAAGTTCGAGTGCGTGATCAGGACGTTCACAAGACGGCTTTTCAGACCACTGATGGCTTAATGGAATGGGTCGCCATGCCGTTTGGGCTGTGTAACGCACCAGCTACATTTCAGAGGATGATGAACGACATACTTCGCGACTTTTTACACAAGTTCGTGACAGTCTACCTTGATGACGTCTGTGTCTACAATCGAACCCTGGAAGAGCACCTGGAGCACCTACGTCTAGTGCTACAGTGATTCAAGGAGGAAGGGCTGAAATTACGCCTTAAGAAATGCTTCTTCGGATTGCAAGAAATGGAGTATCTGGGCTACACTGTGTCAGCCGGAAAAATTTCGGTTTCCACAAAGAAAGTCGAGGCCGTTGCAGACTGGCCAGTGCCCAAGACGCAGAAGGAGGTTCGCAGTTTCGTACAGTTCTGCAACTTCTATGCGAGATTTATACACCATTTTAGCGACCTTACGGCTCCATTGACGGACTTACTGCGGAAGTCCAAGCCACAGAAGGTTACGCTGACGCCTGCCTGTTTGGAAGCCTTTGAGACTCTCAAGTTACGGCTCATTTCCGCGCCATGCCTGATCCTTCCGGAGGTCGGCTCGGACGCGACGTTCACCGTGGCTACAGATGCTTCAACAGTGGGGATTGCATCAGTCATGTTGCAAGACCAAGGAGGCGGTCTTCCACCAGTCTCTTACTGGGCGCGTAAGCTGAATCCAGCTGAGCGTGGTAACACTTACTCTGCGTACGACTTAGAAGCTTTGGCCGTATGCGAAGCCGTCAAGCATTGGAGGTGCTATCTTGAAGGCTGTTCTAAGTTCCTTGTCGTAACAGACCACGACACACTGCGGCATCTGCTCAGGCAACCGAATAACAGGCTGAACAAGCGGCAAGCAAGATACCTGCGGGATTTGCAACCGTTTGTGGGCTCGATGACACTTGCATATCGCAAGGGAGCTCTGAACGAAGCCGACCCGTTAAGCCGGCGTCCAGACTTCGTACCTCAGGCCACAGTACCCTTATTTTGGGATGGCGAGGTTCCGTCAGATCGAGAATTACGACGGAAGTCCCAGCTGCTGTTTGAAGACGCACAATTAAATTCACTGACTGTTAACGCGTTGCAGCTGAGCCCTGAGTTCGCTGATCTCATTCGCGAGGGGTTCTCACGAGATTCGTTTTATGGGGACGATGGTGAGTGGACAAGAGACAGCCGGATAGAAGCCAGAGATGGGTACTTTTGGCGTCTCAATCGCCTCTGTATTCCACAGAACTCTGAGCTCCGACTGAGATTGATCGCAGAGCTGCACGAAAGTTCGTCAGCCGGTCACAGAGGAGTTGCTAGCACTCTTGCTAAAGCACTCGACAGATTCTGGTGGAAACGAATCCGCCAAGATGTGAAAGATTTTTGTGAACGCTGCGTCGTATGTCGACGAGCAAAGATTCGACCGCAGATGGCCGCGACTCTTTACCCATTGCCTGTTCCACTCAGACCGTGGCACACAGTTGGTCTTGACTACCTGACACACTTGCCTGAGAGCAACGGTTTTAACAGTGTGCTGATTGTAGTAGACCATCTAACTCGAATGGCCCATTTTCTGCCATGCACAGAGTCGATTACTGCCGAAGAAACTGCAACTTTGTTTTTACAGGGAGTCTACCGTTTACATGGACTGCCCCGTGTGCTAATCAGCGACCGCGACCCGAAATTTGTCAGCGCCTTCTGGCAGACACTTTGGAGACGCCTTGGAACGCGTCTGAACATGTCTACCAGTCGACACCCAGAAACAGACGGACTGACAGAGCGCGTGAACAGCACGTTTCAACAGCTTCTTCGTTGCTTCTGTTGCTATGATGGATCTGATTGGACGACACTTTTACCGCAAGTGGAGTTTGCGTACAATGCTTCGCGTGCACTCGGAATTGAGCACACACCGTTCGAGGCTAACTTTGGTTTTTCCCCTGAGGAGCCTCCTGATCTGCTCTTCAGCATGCGACCATCGATTCCAATTTCGCAAGACGCGACAGAACGGTTGAGATTGTTACAGGAAGTAGACAGCCTGGTACGCTCTGTGTTACAGCTACATAAGGATGAGATGCAGGCGCGCACAGAACCGTCAACAGCGCCACACTTCGCTAAGGGAGACAAGGTGTCAATCGTCACAGCAAATCTTTTTCTCAGAGGACAACCAAACAGGAAACTCAGAGATAGACAGCTCGGCCCTTTTCCAGTGGAGGAGCAGATTGGAAAACACAGTTACAGATTGAAACTACCAGCGACAGTACGCTTACATCCTGTGTTCCATGTTAACAATTTACGACCGTGCTCTACCGCTCCACTACGACCAGCTGTTCCGGTAACTGTACCTGAAGGAGACGACGAGGAGTTCGACGTCTCACACATCTCTGCTGTGTGCATCAAGTCGCTACCAGGGCGACGAGGCAAATATTTGCTCTTCATGACGCACTTCAGTGATGACGACATTCCACCTGTCTGGCACCGGTTGAACGAGGTGCATCGAACAATTGCGTTACAAGAATTCTTGGAGACGCCCCAATGGCGCAAGTTCGCCAAGACTCAGGCGTACATTGATTTCATGCACGCTTTCCCAGCGCGCATTCCTGAGTCCCAGTAACTGCTTCAGTATAGGAGCCAAGAACCACGGAGGTCTGCCTCGCGGCGGCCTCATTGATCTGTCAAGAGGGGGAGGGTACGAGTGTGACGAGTACAGTCCTGCAACAGTACATTGCAGGACATTGTACAGGTACTCGTTACGGATATCAATTCGTGCTTTTCCACAGGATGGACGTATACTCGTGGGTACGTCGCTACTGCAATATTGTAATGGTGCTGATGCTACAGTACGACCAGTACCTCCCGGTACGTACAGATATGCATAATTAATCTAACCAGCCAGATGACGCGCCAGAACGAGCTCTCCAATGCAGAAGGAGCCGCGTCGTGAAACCCAATGCTAGGCAGGCCGCGTCTCGAGGCGGATGACGACGGTTGAGCAGCACTAACGCCTGACACGTAAGCGTAGCTTGCAGGCGTAACTAGTCTGGGCTAAAACCTATTTAAGCCCAGTGCAATAGAGGGAGGTGACAGAACCTTTTAACAATTCCTTTGTTCATTTACAACATCTACTGCCCAAGTACAGCAGTGAAACGTCTTTCTTCAATTGCCATCTAGCAACAACAGAACTAGACAGATAAGAACAGATTTGTGCTAGCGTTTAGCTTTCAGAGGCTAACCGCCACATAGCGGTACACCGCTCATAAAGGCGCCCCTCTAACAACGTAAACCACCAGGGGAGGGTTCCCACCACTTTCACTCCCTTACATACGCACCTCCCTTCGGAATTTCCGAAGGGGAAGTGCGTATCAATACCAATAGGTCCTACCAATACCTCCCACAACCTAGCAATCTCGCACACGACTGGACGAAATTTGTCTACACATATGGATAGAAAGAAGGAGGCGCCACCCCCCCAAGGGGCTGCGGCTACTCACCCATCCTCCGACACACACCTGCGAATTCTTGTCAGCTCCACCCCCCAGACACATAATGTAAATAGGGATGAACTAGCTGCCATCAGCCTAGGTCTCAAACTAGGTGACGCCGCCCTCCTAACGGACAGTGCATACTCACTCCACCTCATACACAAATACCTCCGATGCCCACACTCCATGAGACAACACCTACACATGGACGTTCTCTCTTCAATCCTATCTACCCTACAAACTCGTTCTAAGGCCGGCCTCCATACACACCTTGGTAAATTTAAAGCACACAACAACTCTAAGGGTAATGACCTAGCCGACCACCTCGCCAACACTGTCGCGGACGGGTACAACCAAGGCGTAATCTATTTCAAAGGCTCACATACGCAAATCGGCCTATGGACCTGGCCACACACCACACAACCGGCTGATCCAAACCCCCTAAAACCCTAACATACACCAACCTCAAATGTGACGCCAAAAAATACAGCCTTACCCACATACACTATCCCCCCCTCCAACACACCACTAAACACGGCCTCCTATTAGCTACATCACAATCACGCGGTGCTGACTTCACCCTCCACCGCCGACACCCCTCCACCCAATTTACACATAAAATGAAATTCCTGTGGGTAGTACATAATACCCGACTACTCGAGTCGAATAAAACCCTCAAATGCCCAATGTGTGGACAATTTATCAGCAACGGCCATATGGACGGCAACTACCCCTCCATGTCTGGACTCCGATAAGACCGACACAATAGTGCCCTACAACTCTTACTTACACTCATAGAACAATCCAACGGGGGGAGATGGCAGACTATATCCGCGGACTTTGGCAATAAACCTATCCAATCATTTACTGACACATCCCAAGAACCCCTCCCTCCCCTGGCCGAGTATTTCCCCTACGAAAGCCACATGTCCACCCGCAAAGTTAACGATGACAAAGGTCTTGACCCCCGCTCCCTTACCCGCTGCCCTTCCATCCTCCCGGAAGACGTCCTTCCCGCAAAACTCCGACCCCATGCACACAAACCCGACTTCATTAGACTTATGGAACCTCGCATGATAGGTCACTCTAGCTCGAGAAGCATATACTCCTCCATACGCAAAATCAAAATTGGTGAATGGAAATATTGTATAGACTACAACCTCAGCGACACTTATCAACTCATAATGCAAAAGTACACCCCGCTAGCATACGCCCTCCAATTACACTAGCCCGGAACGATTGTTGAAATTATTCCCATGAGCCGCACATGTACCCCCCACATTCTGACCCATATCAAATGCAATACCCTAATCAAGCCCTAGAATGACCCTCCGGACAAACTCTCCGATAACCCCTCACGACACACTCTCCGCATCCTCTCCCACTTTCACATACACACTGTCCAAGGGCTACACCACCTCCTACGCATCTACATAATTAGATCTTCTACCACCCACCGTCACCACCTCCAACACCCCTTCTAATATACCCTACCCAACCCTATCCACGCCATCACTGCACCCTACCGAGATCCTCCATGGGGCGGAGTAAAACCCCAACAACCCGCAAGGAGAGGAAAGATGAGGAGCCCGCCGGCCTAAATTTTGTATCACGAGACCTAGATGGCATGTACAAGAAGGCCCTTAGACAGCAACTAGAACCGCCTAGTATAGTTGTAAATCATTTTCATATTTTTCGGGGGAGGGGACGGACGGCCACATCGCGATCAGACAAGTGTTGGAAACATACGGAGCAAGGACATAGGATAAGAGAATATATGGCACGGGGGCATGAGAGCCAGCCGGACACCGTCTGCGGCCTAGTTATTTTCTCTTCCCATCTCCCGAGGGAGGAGAGAAGACTCGGCTAGGTGGCGAGCTGCGACGGGAGGAGCAACTATTAACTCGGACGGGGATGTGCACGGATCGAGAAGGGACCGTCGACGACCTGAGCGAGGGGGTTTTTCGCCCGACTTTCCCCCCTAACTCCGGCACGACCGGAGTCGCACCTGACCAGCGGTCATGGAGGTCCGCCTCGACCAGCACAAGTTGACCACCCTTGTTGATCAGCGTCCCCGCCGCGGCGGGAGCAAGCCGCGTATCGTGGAGAATAGCGACACTTCTTACTTCATAATGTATGCAAGAAAATACATCTAGATTCAGAAAATAATAAATACATGTCGTGTAATATTATAGTACATCATTATCAGTACATGTACGTTCGCGGCTTTGAACGTTATCGGTGAATACGTATAGTTGACCAGTACAGATAAACACGATACAAGCAACAGTATGTCCTGTTGCTGTTCAGTTCTCATGTAACCATCACACAGCCCCCTTCTCCACACACACATGTCGACACACCTAGCGTCTCACGGGCACCTCCGATAAGAGGTTATGGGCCCTCACACAGCTTAATAAGTTGTTTACACGCGACCATCGCGGTTATTGCGTGAGAAAACGTAGGTGTAAAAGGTCGACACAAGGGTTTCGCGCATGTCTCAACGGAAGCCGCCGCCGGCGGCGGCGCCCACCACACGGAGCAGCAGCACAGCGACACACATCGAGGCCTCTGGGTCCACTCCCGGTAACGATCCTCTCGCTCCCTCTACCCTGGATAATACCCTGGCTAGTCTTCGCTCTGAAACTGTCGAGCTCATAGATAAGGCGATAGAAAGGTCGCAAGCGACCACGAATGAGCTCATAATGGCGCAATTTGAGCGCTTTAACGCAAACCTAGAGCAGCATCGCGGGCAGCCACCACAGCCACCTAGGGCTGGTAGTCACCCATATACCCGTAGCAAGAGGGACACTACCCCCGTATATGAGCCATACCCTTATACATTCGAAGATGAGCATCCTAGACGCGGGCAGTTTGACGACGACAGCCTTAGCCGGTCGTTGCGCACACAAGCGCCCGTTTTCACGGCGGAGATCACCTTTTCAGAGTTTCGACGCGACTATATCAACTATCTGCGTGCCATCAACTCTGCGTTCCCCGACCTACTAGAAGAAGCAGCGCCTCCTGATGCTGCTGTTAACACAGCTTACCAAAGCTTTCAAAAAAAAATGTTTGGGTACCTTTGCGTCGTCATGAAACACCCTACTGCTGCTATAGCGCTGCAAAACTTTCAGCGGGACCCGTCTTTCAAAGCTCGAGTGTCGCCAAGCTCAGACGCTTGGCGCACACTCATTAACCATTTCGACCAACGTGGCGTTGGTAGAAATGTTGGCTTACTCGCAAAACTTATGGACGCGCAAGGTGAAACAGAAAGTATAGACGCCTTTCTGCAACGTATGCTACACAGCTACCAAGATATTAATGAAGACGATTTCATGGTTAGTGAAAAATTCCTTGTAGCAGCCACTCTATTTAACTTAAACAGCAAGTTATCGGGGGCGAG
Source organism: Tetraselmis chui (assembly GCA_026401115.1). NCBI lineage: Eukaryota > Viridiplantae > Chlorophyta > Chlorodendrophyceae > Chlorodendrales > Chlorodendraceae > Tetraselmis > Tetraselmis chui. Next base: position 62,704 of record JAPMLY010001860.1, on the reverse strand, counting down.
ATCCAGTATTATTGCAGCTTTGGATGCAAGACAGAATGGTCTAGCTGCTGCCTCTATACCTTTCACACAGCTTTCCACTATGCTAATCCAGCACCACTCACACACGACCTTTCCTGGCCACAATCACCATGGACAACGGCATGGCATGCCCGACCCCAGAGCCTTCAACTCTGCCGTTGAAGCAGCTGTTGACGAGGCATTAGTTGCACGTGCCGACAGCTCGCAGCGACGCAGGCGCACGCCACCCCCATGCCGCTACTGTACTGAAGCCAACCTCCCGCTCGCCGAAAGACTCCATTGGCATCAAGATTGCCCTTTGCTCTTGCAACCCTCTCACCACCAAGACCAAAAACCCGTGCCCCCACATTCCCAACAACAGCAGTACCAGCAACAGCAGTACCACCAGTACGCACCCCACTCTTCATCCTTTCGCGGGCGGGGTCGTGGTCCTCGTGATAGGGGTGGTCGATGGGGATCGCATGGTCGTGGGGGGCGCGGCACCTTGTCGCGTGATGCCCCTCCCGGACATCCATCTGTGTCCCACACTATCATGGTCTCTTCCAGCGGAGACGTTGCCTCGGCACAATCTGCCCTTGTGTCATTTTTTGACCTCGAAGGAGCACCATCCATTAACATGGCCGATGGACTCCGTGCCGGTTTTGGACCACCCCCCTCACGTGGTGAAGAGTACGTAACCTACACGTCGGGTCACCAGTCTTCCGACATGGAATCGCGTGATAACTCCCCCGCGGCTTTCAGCGCTCATGTCGCCACCGCGCCGACCGCGCTTCGCTTCATCGACGCTGGTGCCAACATAAGTTTGGAGGCTCACCGTTCCGCTTTTTTCCCTGGCAGTTACACTCGGCTTCGCACCCCCATCCACGTCAAAGGCATCGATGTTGACATCCACGACTACGGCCTTGTCGAACTCCATCTTGTCTATGAAGACGGCCACACCCGTCAACTTCGCATTCGGGCTGCCCACGCGCCTGACATGTCCAAACGCGGTGCCCCAAGCATCATCTCTCAAGAGCATCTCCGGAACCGACACCACATCAGCTTCCATTACCCTGCCATCGGACAACCCTCTGCCTACGATCCACATGGCAATCTCGTCCTCGTCATGCACAACAACCTCCCTCACCTTCAAACTCTTCCCGGTGAGTACACTTCCCTCCTTGCTTACAAAGGTGTCGGTCCTACGTCTACTGACACTACTTTGTGGCACCAACGCCTCGGTCACCCTGGCAGAGACACCATGACTCTCGCCCTCAGGAGCGCGGACATCACCGGAGCGAAGTACGACAGCCATGTTCCTCTGTTGTCATGCGAACCATGCATTCTAGCCAAATTGCACCATGCCCATGTCAACCACCAGCCCGGCACTAAGGCGACAGCATGCTTTCAGGCATTCAGCTCTGACATCTTCGGCCCACTCAAGGTGACTGGGCCGGGGGGATCCAAGTACCTGCTTGGTGTAATTGACCACTTTTCAAACTATATTTGGGTCCTTGCACTTCCATCAAAGAAAGCTGTTGTTTCCACTTTGTCCTCCGTTCTCACAGAAATCCGGAACTTGCACTCTCGCCTGCTCCCTGCTCGTGCTTTCCGGCCCACCATCAAGTTCGACTGTGATCCGAACTACCTTGATGTTGCTTGCCGCACCATGGTCTCCTCGTTGGGCTACACTGCCCAATTCACGGCCCCGTACACCCACAACCAACTCGCCAAAATGGAACGACAGTGGGCTACCCTCGCGGACTCCGCCACCGCCATGCTTCAGCAAGCCCACTGCCCCGCCAAATATTGGGGACTCGCCATGCGCACGGCTGCTTACCTCCGCAACCGCCTCCCCTCGCCCGCTGCCTCCGGGGGTTCTTGAGGTGTTTCTTACACCCTTCTTCATGGGGTCACCACCGACCTCGCCCATCTCAAGGTCTTTGGTTGCACGGCCTACCTCCGCCTCGAGGACCGCTACAGGGACAAACTATCTCCTAAAGCTCTCCGATGCATGTTCATTGGTTACATCGATGATGGTCCGGGCTACTGGCTCCTCAACCTCGCCACTGGAACAATCGTTCGGACCATCCATGTCGCTTTCATTGAGTCCAACCTGTGCATGCACTTCCCACACCGTCCGTCCCCCTTGGCACTTCTCAAGCCTCTCCGCCCAATGGTCTCGAGCCTGGGGGGCCACCAGTGCCAATCTCTCGTGTGTGAACCCCGAGCACTTCACAGTCCCTATCAACAATCCTTTTGCGGTTTTGCAAGACATTGCAAAGGACGACAACCACTCCCACGACCCTATTAAACCATGCAAACACAGTTAGTGTGGAAGATAACTTACGCAAGCGTAGTTACATTCACAGTCCCGCAAACGGAACAGTTACGGCGACAACCAGCCTACATGCGTGGTGTCGGGACAAAAGAAGTGTGAGAGCTGTAGCCTAGCGACAGCTCTGTACCGAGTCAAACAGTTTATCGGTATGTCCGATCTCGACATGTACTAATCATATCTAGAGTAGCTTACAGTAGCTATCTGCAACTAATACGTATGCGGTATTACTTACAACACTCCCCCTGAAGGTAGCTACGGGATGAAGCGTTGCATTGGGTCTTGTCCTCCCAGGATCGCACTTCGGTGTCTTGCTAGTGCAGGTCCTGGGAGGGGTTTGGTGAGCATTTCAGCCACCATCTGGTCAGTGGGGAGGTACCTTAACTTGATGGTTCCCTGCTCCACGTGGTCTTTGAGGAAGTGCCACTTCAGACCGATGTGCTTAGTCTTCTCGCTGACCAAGGCATTATGGGAATATGCAATGGCGCTTTGGTTGTCCTCCCAAATGGTGGTGGTTTCGGTGATGGGGGAGTTGAAGATTTCCCCCAGGAGTTGTCGGAGGTGGAGTCCCTCCTTGGTGGCGTCAGCCGCGGAGTAGTACTCGGCTTCACACGTGGATTGAGCCACACAAGTCTGTTGTTTGGACTTGTATCTGACAAGCCCGCGTCCGAGGGTGAAGAGATAGCCGGAGCGAGACTTGCGGGTGCTGTTGTCGTTGGCCCAATCAGCGTCGGCAAAGCCTGTGAGTTGGAGACTGTGGTCCAGCCCCCCCCCCAACGTCAGGCGCATGTCGATGGTGCCATGGAGGTAGCGGAGGACCTTTTTCAGAGCATGCAAGTGTGCCTCGGTGGGTGAGGCTTGGGCAGAGCCGAGGATGCTCAACGCCGTGGAGACATCGGGGCGTGCACAAACGGCTGCGTACTAGAGGCTGCCCATGAGGCTGGGGTAGACGTCCTTGGCCACCCCTGTGAGAGAGGGCGAATTCAAGTGTGCAAGGCCGGCGAGAAAGCCCGGTTCCATCGGAAGTGACGACGGCTTAGAGTCGGACATGCCGTACTTGGCGAGGATGTCGCGCATGTACTTGGACTGGTCCAGCGAGATTGTGCGCGTGGAGCGATCGCGGGTAATGTGCATGCCGAGGAGTTGGGAGAGATCGCCTAGGTCGTTGATTTTGAACCGTGCTCCGAGTTGGGCTTTGAACGATGCGAGCCAAGTGGCATCATTGCAAGCCGCGGGAATGTCTTCAACGTACAGGGCGATCATGGCGAAGACGTGGCCGGTGCGAAAGATGTAGATGCACGGGTCGGAGACGCATTGTTGCCAGCCATGGTCGACGAGCCATGCACGAAGTAGCATGTTGAACTCGCGGGGGGACTGCTTAGGCCGTGGAGGCAGCGCTTGAGGTGACAAACCTTGGACGTTCCATCGGTGAAGCCGAGGGGCTGGCGGATGTACACATCCTCCCGGATGGGGGCGTAGAGAAACGATGTGTCAATGTCAAGCTGGCAGAGTTCAAGGTCGCGGGCGGCTGCAATGGTTAGAAAGAGACGCGGGCTTGCCATGCGGATGACCGGGGAGAAGGTCTCCGTGTAGTCCAGTCCAGCGCGTTGACTGCATCCCTTGGCGACGAACCGCGCTTTGAAGCGGGAGACGTCGCCGGCTGTATCCGACTTGACTTTGAAGATCCACATGTTGTTAACGACCATGCGGCCTAGGGGGAGGTCCACAAGGTCCCACGTGCCATTGCTGATTAGGGAGGAATACTCCTGTTGCATAGCGGCTTGCCATTGGGGGGCTTGGGCGCTGTCCAGCGCAGCCCGGTAGGATTTTGGTTCCACACACTCTCGGGCGGAGAGGAGGGCGACGGCAGTAGGGGACGTGCCGGCAGGTGTGTGTGGGGGACCCGTGACAAGGTCGGGGACGTGAGGGTGCTCAAATATGTCCTCTTGAGCTTTGCCTTGTTCAGGATCACAACACGCCGTTACGAGGGTCGGTGGGTAGTCGGACAAGTGGGCAACCATATCGCCGTAGCGAATGGGGTGGGAGCGGAGCCGAGCATGGCGAGGGGCTGCCGGGGGGGGGTAGGGGTGTGGGTAATGTGAGGTCAATGGGGTGGGAAAGGGGTGAGTCTGCGGGTACGTCTTCCGAAGAGTCGGTGATGGCCGAGTCGACGGAGGGTTGTGTGTCGAAGCCTGGGGTGTCTTCGTGAAAGACAACATGTACAGAAGTGGTGATGCGACGCGTTTCCGGATTGTAGACACGATACCCGGGTGCGTAAGGGGGATAGCCCACCATGACGCCGCGAAATGCTTTTTCACTGAGTTCTCGACGTTGTTTGTCGGGGACCTTGGCGAAAACGGCGCAGCCGAAGACGCGGAACTTGGAGGCGTTGGGCACCGACGACGTAAGGACTGTGAGGGGGACGCCCCCATTAGGTCCGACCGAGCGACTGTACGTGCGGTTGCGAAGGTACACAACAGTGCTGACAGCGCACGACCACATGGAGTTGGGAACGGCCATGTTGTGGGAGTGATGGCGGGCATGCAAGTGTTTGATGTCCAAGAGGATGGTTTCCAATTCCGAACAGGCGTCGTCTTTAGACTTAAGGAACCGCACCCACATGTAGTTGGTGTGGTGGTCGATGACGAGCAAGCAGTAACGGAGGCCATGTGGGGAGGGGACATTGACCGGGCCCCATAGGTCAGCGGACAGGTTGAGGAGGGGGTGGGATGGCTTCGCGCAAGCGGCTGTGTTGCGTGGTGCAGCTGTGGCTTTGTGAAGTAAGCAAGAGTCGCAAGAAACTTTGGTTACAACGCTAGCTAACACAGGGCTAGTCGGGACACCGTGATTATGCTGGGCCTGAAGGCTGTGCATGTTGAGGTGGCCAAACCGACGGTGCCACATGACGGGATCACACTGGGCAGTAAGGGCAACTTGAGGTGAGGCGTCAAGTTCCGCCGGTGCGGATGGGCTGGAAGGGAGGTCCGGCTGGTGGGGAAGGAGGTAGAGACCGTTTCCGGACGGTTCTAGCACACCCATGCCTGTGGGTACCAAAAGCAAACCAGTGTCAGAGTTGGAGGGGAAGATGAATTCACATCCGCTGTGAGTTTGCATCCAGCTGACACTAAGTAGTCTGCCGATACGTTGTGCGGAGCGAGATGATAGGTCAGGGGTGTAGAGTGCATACATAGTGCGGTGAATGAGCTGGCCAGAGGCAAGTCTGACAGAAATCCGCACTGAGCCACTGCCCTTAACGTCAACGCCGACACCGCCCACGCGAGAGGGAGTGGAGGGGGGCGTGAATTTCACGAAGTCATCTCGGAACGCGGTGAGGTTAATCGAGCAGGCGGAATCAACGACCCAAAACTGTGACAGGTTACGACCCGGGGCGAGGGAAGAGGAGAATGCCACAGAGCTGAATGGGACACTCACCTCGTCGTCATCGTAGTCATCAGCGCAGTCCTCGAGGGTGGGTAGGCAGTCGGTGTCATCGGCGGGGGCGTCGTCGGCAGGGACGTCGCTCAGCAGCGCAGCGTGAGCAGAGGGGGTGCCGTCGGCGGCGCCGTACTTTTGGACTGTCATCCTACGCTTGGCGAGATTCCACTTAAGGATAGCGTCATCCGTGGCAGTGCAGGCGGACATGAGATGGTTGAGGCTGCCACAAACGCCACACTTGTTGGGTCGATGGCCGCGAGGGTTACGGTGTGGTGGGCCTCGACCGCTGTGCGAGCCGCGGCCCGCAGCGACGAACGCGGAGATGGGAGGGGGTGATATGGCCGGAGCGGGTGTGTCCGGGGCAGGGTCGTCGTCCATGTTGTGCGCAAGGTGGAGAATGCTGGCCATCACTTCATCAGCCGACATGATGTAGTCCGTGTCAAAGGCGTTGATGACGCATTGCTTCGCCTGACCGTGTGGGCCGCTGCTGGAAATACCGCGCAGCATGAGGAGACCGAGGTGGTGGGGGTGGATGGCAACGGAGCCATCAACCAATTGGCATGTGTCGTTGTAGTCGTCAAAGGTCTGGCGCATGTAGTGGACATAGTCACTGAGTGACTGACCAGGGCGCTGTCTGACCGTCAGGTTGTCCAGGAGGGACAAGGAGCGAGCAAAAGACCGGCAGTCGAGGCGTTCACACAGGATGTCCCACGCGGCAGCGGCGCAGTCAGGGCGGGCTGGAGAAACGCATTTCATCGCTTGGTCAGCGCGCTTATTCGCGCTGGCTGCATGGAGAAGCAGCGTGTAGGCGTAGTGTTGTGCTGGTTCGTCGAGCCAAACGCCGGAGTCGCGTATGGCCAGCTGTGGAATGAGGTATGCGGCCTTGATGGAGAGGAAATTAAGGAAGGTCCTCTTCCATTGCTTAAAGTCCGTGGTCGGGCCCATGACGGGGACCGACATCTTCATGGACCGGTTGAGGGCGTCCTTGTCGAAGCCGGGGGCTTCGTGTGCCGCCCGGCCGATGACCACCGGGTCAATAGTGGGGCGACGACGGCCACGGGTGGCGGGGTCGCCATGTTGGACTGGGGGAGAGTGCCGGCCATGAAAGGGAGGAGGTGGGCCACCGGGAAAGGGAGAGCGGCCGGCCATGGGACGCGGCGGGCCGTACGAGTGCGGGTGGTCACGGTAGGGGGGGACGAGGTGAGAGGGCGCCTCCGGGATGTGAGGGCCGGGGTGGTGAAGGGCATATCCAGCGGGGGGGAAGGGGGGAGGTGGTGGGAGGTGATCAACCTGGAGGGCGTGACGCGAGGGGTCGTGGTGCGCATCGGCACGCGAGGGCTCGCGGGGCGCATCGTGACGGCGGTGTGCGACTGTGGGGTCGCCAACAGGAGCTGCAGGAGTAGCAGCAGCGAAGACTGTTTCTGCGTCCGGGGGGACGTATCCATGCTGGGATGCTCAAGCAGGGGGAGGGTGTGCACGTCGTGGCTGTCCCGGACGGGTTCGAGCTGAGCATCGTGGCGGCGTTGAGCGACAGGGGGGTGCGGATTAGCACCCGCAGCAGCCTCGGCCGACTGCGAGTCGAGACGAGCTGTTATGCGCGCCACTTGCGCAACGAGCAGCGCGAGAGTATCCGGGGGATGATCGAGGTTGCTCTGTTGAGAGCATGAGTCAGGGGAGTCAGGAGGTGAAACAGGCGGAGTTTTCGGCGCCATTTCGACAGAGGGCGAAAAAGAGAGAGCGGAATAAAAACAGGCAGCGGTAAAAACCGCTAGCCGGACTCGTGCCTAACAGCGGTTTGCCAAGAGACGGCCTGATGCCCGCCGACCCCTCGGCATGTAGCCCCGGGGTGTCTCAGAGCACCTTCTCTGTATCCTCCACCCATTGTGGGGCACAAGTCGAGGCCACGGCCAGGATACGTGGAGCGCTGCGCTGGTGGCCGAGTCGCTAGGATAATGTAAAAAAAAAAGGTAAGCTACGGCTGGCGTGCAACCTGTGGATGCGTATTCACCCGATGGTGCGCCCCCCCGTTCTCCAGCTTGGACATGTGTGCACCCTGTCCACACACGACGAGTGCGTCGGTGTGGGTGGCTGGCTATCTCCATCGAGTGGCCGACTTAAGAGGGGTGGTGGCGGGTTTTAAATTGCAGTTTATACTGGCGATACCGCCGACTACAAGTTGAAAGTACTAGGTGTCTAGATAAACTTGCCTTCTGCGGGAGAGCTGTCGATCGCAGCTCGCCGAACCAGGTTGTCGCGCGTGAGTGACGTGAGGCGGGGGCCCATAACCTATTAAACCATGCAATCACAGTTAGTGTGGAAGATAACTTACGCAAACGTAGTTGCAGTCACAGTCCCGCAAACGGAACAGTTTCGGCGACAACCAGCCTACAGCCGTGGTGTCGGGACAACAGAAGTGTGAGAGCTGTAGCCTAGCGACAGCTTTGTACCGAGTCAAACAGTTTATCGGTATGTCCGATCTAGACATGTACTAATCATATTTAGAGTAGCTTACAGTAGCTATCTGCAACTAATACGTATGCGGTATTACTTACAGCAGACCCACCAGCATACACTGACCATGTTGACCGTGAGTCTTCATCATGTTTTGCAGCAGCTGCTTATGTCCAACGGACTAACAAGACTGACAGAGTCTTCACGCAGACCAAACCTCCGCGGCCGCCTCGCACAACTACACAAGCTGCAAGGCCAGAGGGGCAACCTGCCGAAAGCGAGGAACCCATGACATACCCGCCTGCGACGCATATTCCCGTACCAATTGACATCAAGCATGCCTTGAGCGGTAAGTATGCTGCATCATGGCGAAAGGCCGTCCGCTCAGAGCTTGCGTCACTCCACAGTAAGGGTACCTTCCGCATGGAAAATTTACCACTCGGGCGCAACGCCATAGGCAACAAGTGGGTCTTCAAGGTCAAAGCCAAATCAGATGGGTCAGTGGACCGCTTCAAGGCGCGACTTGTTGCTCAAGGATTCAGTCAACGTGCAGGGGTCGACTACTCTGAGACGTTCTCTCCAGTCGTTAAGCTCAGCACTCTGCGCACGGTGCTGGCCATCGCCGCCAAACGGAACATGCACATGCACTCGGCAGACATCGAAACTGCGTTCCTCAACGCAGACCTCCAAGAGGAGATATATATGCGCCAACCCAAAGGGGCGGAGGATGGAACTCCTCGAGTCATGCGGCTCCTGAAAAGCATCTATGGACTGAAACAGGCCTAGCGCGAATGGTACAAGCTTTTCCATCAAACCCTCTCCTCCCTTGGACTGAAGCGAGCGACATCTGACATCAGCCTCTACACGATGAACCACCCAGTGCATGGGATTTGCATTGTGCTGGTGTATGTGGACGACATTCTCATCGTCTCGGACTCACTTAAGTGGATTGAGTCGGCCAAACGGGCCATTGGGGACCAATTCCGCATGACGGACTTTGGTGAGTCAAAAATCATCCTCGGGATGGACATTATCAGAAATAGAGAAGCCGGGACCATCAATCTCTCCCAGGAACAATACACGAAGGAGATCCTCGAGAAGCACGGCATGTTGGGCAGCACGCCCTCGAAGGTGCCCATGGCGCCTACGCACTATCAAGACGGAGAAGTTGCATCAAACCAGGACAAGATGGCCTTGACGCCATCGGAACACGAGACCTTCCGTGCTATCCTCGGATCCGAGAACTTCCTATGCATGTGCACAAGGCCTGATATTGCATTCGCGATTAGCGTCATTAGCAGACGCCAGACAACTCCGACGCAATTGCACATGAAGCAGCTCAAGCGTTTGTTGCGCTACCTCAACGGGACGAGACCCATGGGCATCACCTATGGACGACCATCACAAGACAATGCGGAGGACATTAAAGGGTTCTCAGATTCGGACTGGGCGGCTGACACGACCACCAGGCGATCGTAATTTGGGGAGGTGGTCATGCTCAATGGAGGAGCAGTCAGTTGGACCTCCAAGCAACACGAGGTGGTAGCCTTGTCCACCACAGAGGCAGTGTATGTCGCTGTCAGCCGCGCATGACAAAGCGCGGTACACTTTCGACAACTAATGGCAGATGTCCACCAACGCTAGCGCGGTGCTACGACAGTCTATGAGGACAACGAGGGAGCAGTCAAGCTTGCTAACAACCCCATGGCCTCAAATAGGACAAACACACATTGACATCAGGCACCACTACATTCGGGAACTGGTGGATGCGAAGACAGTTGCGGTTATATCAGTGGGCACATCAGACATGCTTGCAGATGGCGTGACGAAGGCGCTACCGGAGCCGAAGCACAAGATGATCTTCAAGCGCTGCATGGGAGCGGCGCCAAGTGGAGACTAGTTTACTTGCATTACTGCCAATGATCTAGAGGGGCTATTATAGTACATCATTATCAGTACATGTACGTTCGCGGCTGTGAACGTTATCGGTGAATACGTATAGTTGACCATTACAGATAAACACGATACAAGCAACAGTCTGTCATGTTGCTGTTCAGTTCTCTTGTAACCATCACACAGCCCTATGCTGCACACACACATGTCGACGCACCTAGCGTCTCACGGGCACCTCCGATAAGAGTAATCCTTACGCGTATGTTTTATACGGTATCGGTATTGCCAATGGAGAGTTCGGAATTAGTGGATCACGGTCTAAGCCTTGCTAAAAAATATCTGTCCGTGTTACACGAGCCCCGGTTAATTATGGTATTGTTGTAAACCATTTCAATTTCAATTTATGATGACCAACTGGTACTTGCATGGAAATGAAATTGAAATTTTTTACAACACGTACCGTATGCGCCGGTTTACACCAAATACCGTATGCGCCGGCTGCTGTCTCTGGGCCCTCCCAACTATGCCATACAAGAAACTTACAAGTTAGGGCTATACCGTTAGCCACCTAAATCCAACCTCTCCAAGGGTGTTCGGGGGTTTTACTCCCCCCCGGGGAGGGTGCGATGCAGGGTGAGGACGGTGTGCAATGAGGGGCGTGCGAATGTGCAGTGTGCGGGGGGGCGGCGAGAGGTCGTGCGGGATTTGATGCGGTATACAAGTAGGAGATGGTGTAGCCATTGGACAGTGTGCGTGTGAAGTTGTGCGAGTATGCAAGATGTGTCGAGTCGTGCTTTGGAGATGAGTTTGTCAGGAGGGTCGGTGCGGAGGGTGAGGAGAGAGGTGAGACTTGCGATGGTGGATGAGTGCGGTGTACCCGTGCGGCTCATGACGATGGGGTAAGGCTAGGGATCAGCCATCGATGCATCTTCGATAGTATCATGATCACCTGGTGATAGTGCCATCGATGTGATAGGTTGCGACATTGGCATCGACACGATGGCAATAGTGCTCGCATCAATGCCATCAATTATCAAAACAATTGTAAAATATTGATTATTTAAGCCCGATGTATCGATATATTGTCCCAAATATCGATACATCGGCGATAATATCGGCTTAAATTGCCATCGATGTCAGCATCTCAAACTATCAACGCCATCAAAATCGACAATCCAAGATATCAATACCATTAGCATCGACGTTGCAAAATATCATTACCATCAACATCGACAAAATTCACTTGATCCCTAGCCTTACGATGGGGAGGATGTCGACCTCGGTACCTCGCAAGTGGTTGCGGATGGCAATTGCGAGGGGTGTGTATTTGGCTCAAATCAAGTGGGCTGTTTGGGAGAGGTTGTGGTTTGTGCAGTACTTCCACTCCCCTATCTGAATTTTCTTAATAGATGAGTATCGGCGGCGGCCGTTTGTGTGACCGACAAATCGAGGTTCGAGGAGGCGGATGAAATCGGGTTTGTGCGCCGGGGGTCGTAGCGCAGGGGGGAGAATCTCATGGGGGAGGATGGCGGGGCACGAGGTAAGGGAGTCGGGCGAGAGACCTTCGTCAGCTGCAACAAGGCGGGTAGGCATGTGGGTGGGGTGGAGCGGGTGACAGTCAAGAGGGGTGCGGGGTCAGAGTGAGGGGGGGGGGTGAATGACTTGATGGGTTTGTTACCGAAGTCAGCAGTGATGGTCTCCCAGCGACCGCCGTTGTGGCGTTCCAGTAGGGAGATTAGAAGTTGTAGCGCGTTGTTGTGGCGGTCCTGTCTTAGGCCAGACATGGTTGGGCAGTTATCGGCCATGTGGCCGTTGCTGGTGAATTGGCCACACATGGGGCAGCGTAGGGTGGGGTTGTGTATGAGGAGGCGGGTGTTGTGGACCCCCCACACGAATTCTTGCTTGTGGGTAAATTGGATGTTGGTGAGTGTGTTGTGTGTTTTTTGGAAAGTGAAGTCGGCGCCGTCCTTCGCGGCGCGGGCGAGGAGGGCACCGTGCTTGGATGATTTTGAGGTGTGTGTGTGTGTGTGTGTGTGTGTGTGTGTGTGTGTGTGTGTGTGTGTGTGTGTGTGTGTGTGTGTTTGGTGCTGTGGGTGTGAGCGTCAGTTTTGAGGTTGGTGTATTTGTAGGGTATGGGTTCCCCTAGGATTTGTGCAGTGAGGGTGTATGGCCATGTCCATTGGCCGATCGACACGTCTGAACCTATAGTGTATGTTGTGTCGGGTGGGTGTCCGTCTGCAACCTAGTTAGCCAGTGTGTCTGCGAGGTCGTTTCCTAGTGAGTGGCTGTGGGCTTTAATTTTGCCGAGATGTGTGCGGATGCCTGCGTCGCAACGGGTTTTGATTGTGTGTGTTATGGAGAGGAGCGTGTCGCGGTGGATGTTGTGTCTGTAAGCGGATGGGCAGTTTAAGTAGATGGTAGTTTAGGGAGATGGTAGATGCATGCTTTGTATGGTGAGTATGTGTCGATGAGGTGTGGAGGTGGGATGGTGATTGTGGGGTTGGGGAGGTGCGTGTCGTAGATAGACTCGAGTGTGTTGTGTTGTGCGGTCATGGCTGTGTGTGAGGGTAGGGTGGTGAGGGCTAGGGGGTTGGCGACGAGGTAGATGTCTACCATCCAGCGTGTGCCGAATGGGGTAGGGGTGGGGTGGCCTGTGTGTTGGTCGGGGGGTAGGAAGGTGTTTGCGTCATTGGGGAGGGTGTAGAGGTGGTGGGTGTATTGGGAGTTGATGTATTTGGAGTGGCGGTATGGTGTGTGTTCCCATCGGGGGAGTATGAGGATGTTTTCGCTGGGTGTGTGATAGGCTGTGAGGTGTGCGCTGGTGATTGCATGTTCCATGGCGCGGCGCATGCATTCGTGGTCGTATTCTGGGTTGGCGATGTTAGTGCCGTGCCATGTGTGTGGGGCGTTGCTGCAGCTTGATGAGAAGGCTATATCTTCGGGGTGTAGTCAATGGTAGGTGTGAGAGTGGAGTGATTTGTTGAGGGGGTCGGAGTGTAGTTATGTTTGGATGTGGAATGTGTGGCGGAGAGCTGTGAGGAGGTCCTCTCCAGTGGCCCTTCTATTACATGTGGTGGTGGCATGTATGGATGCGTGGGTTTCTGAGCGGGAGCCGAGACGGGTGAGGAGGTGGTAGACCTCCTCTTCGAACGTGTGCTGCGAGAGGCCGGGGCGGAAGAGTTGAAGTAGGTGGCGGATGCGGGGGCCGTTAAGGGTGGTGACCGCGCGGCCGTCGGGAGTGCAGAGTATAGTGGTGTCGTGTAGTGATGGGTGCGCGTGAATGGAGAATTTGCCGGTGGGGAGCATGTCGAGGTCGGGGTGGATGGGGTCGTGGTTGAACGTGATGAGGGGGTGCGTCCATGGAGGGGGTCCGGGTTCGGGTAGGATGGGTGTCGTGGAGGGGACAAAGCCGGAGTTAAATGCGGTGAGGGCGGTAGGGCGGAGGGGGTCTTACTGATGGTGTCGTGTAGTTGTAGGCACGGAGCCCATTGGACCTCGTGGAGGCGGGTGAGGTCGTGGTGTTGGCCGCGAGCGCACCATTCGCACTGCCATGTGGCGGGTCCCTGAGCGGGGCGGCATTGGGAATGGACGGCAAAGTGCGGGCATGTGCAACATGTGGAGATGGGGTCTGTGTGTAGTGGGTCGTGACAGATGGAGCATGCGGTGGGGGAGGGGGTGGGCATGCATACCGATGTGGGGGTGGAGGAGATGAGACGGAAGCCGTCGTCGAGTTGGAGTTGTATGTCCCATTCCGTGAGGTGCGCTAGGGCCCATTCAACCATGTACTGTGTTTGACCGTATTCTGTGTCCTTGTGTTTGGAAATGATGCGCGTAACGTCGCATGGGGGGAAGTGGTGGTCCGAGGGGGTGAGGACCCACAAGACGATGACGACCTCGCGGACGTGGTGCCAGATCCCTTTTCCCTCCCTTATATCAAACTCTATGCTTCGGAAGTTGATGAAGTATATGCCCTAGAAAGACTACTCCTCATATCGATGGTTGGAGGTTCGAAACTCTTTACGCGTTGGGTTCCCCTTGCACTCTCACCGGTTTAGCCGAAGCCATCGTGAATGCAAAGATCCCACTAGGCGTTGCCTCATTCCTCGCCTCCGCCATACTTATCCCGCTAGACAAGCTTGATCCCGAACAACGACGTGCACAAGAGCAAGGACTTCGCGACCAAAAGGGGGCGTTGCGCGCGATTGGAATTCATTCCGATTTTGTTTTTCCGCGAATCCCGCGCTTCTCGCCGTTTTGAAACTGAAATTGTTTACAAAAATACCGGTTTTGACCGGCTGTTGTATGTGGGCCCTCCTTGCTTTGCCACGCTTATCTTATTTAGCAAGGGTTAGACCGTGAACCACTAATTCCAACCTCTCCAATGGCACTAGCGATACCGTCTAAAACATACACATAATCATGTATTTGTTATTTTCTGATTCTATATGTTTTTTGAATTTTTGCATACAGTATGAAATATGAATTGTCGCTATTCTCCATGCTACGCGGCCTTCTGTAGCCGCGGCGAGGGCGCTGATCGGCTAGGCTTTTCAGCTCGTGCTTGTCGAGTAGGACATGCATGGCCTCCGCTCCCGTGCGATTCCGGCAGTGCCGGAGCGGGGAGGGAAAGGCAGGCAAAAATCCCCTCGCTAAGGTCGTCGTCGGTCCCTTCTCATCGATCCTAGCACATCTCCGGTCGAGATATTCGTTGCTCCTCCCGTCGCAGAGCGCCACCTAGCCTAGTCTTCCCTCCTCCTTCGGGGGTTGGGAAGAAGAAATACCTAAGCCTCGTACGGTGTCAAGGTGGGTCTCTTGTCTCCGTGCTAGAATTTCTCATGTCACATGTCCTTTCGCCGTATGTTTCCATCACATGTATGATCGCGTTGTGGCCGTCCGTACCCTCCCCCGGTGGTTTACTTTGTTAGGGAGCCGCCTATACGAGCAGTGTGCCGTTGCGACAACCCTAGGCACACCGCTTGAGACAGTCTATCGACAACCGGGTAACGACTAGGGAAGGGTTGGTCGAGCACAAGGATCGAGTCACCACTCCGCAAAAGATGGTGGGTACGGATATATTTATCCAAAAAACCCCGAAACGGGTTCTTCCGGCGGCTGATGATCCTGAGGACCTCCACCGCCATACCGTGTCGCTCCTCCGGCTGCGACCTTCCTTGGTCTTGTACAACTTCTAGCCGGATCGCCGTGTCGCCCCCATGGGAGACACGGATCTCATATGGTTGGTCGGTTGCTAGCGAGCGCCTTGCCATTGCAATGCTTCCCGGTTGTCCGCTGCCAGCTCCAACACCTGCGTCCCACCGCTGATCCGTCCGTACCCTTCGTCGCCAAACACATTTTGCAAATACTGCCCCCGCCCCCTTGTCGGGAGAGTATCTGTGAGTGTTCAATCGCGAAAAAAATACATCGGATAGGCCGACCGGGAGATCCCCGTGATGGCGTACATAACTTTCCGACAGGAAATGATCACGCAGATCGCAGCTGCTGGTACCTCGTTTAGCCCCCCACATTCTCGGCGTAATTGGTGACGAAGTGTCTCAATGGTTAGCTGCTCGGCACCAATTTGGGGTCGGCGTCCGCTGCGGCGTTGAGATCGTACGATTCATTGTTCGATCGGCGCTTGACGCATCACCGGACTTGGCGGACATGCAATGCGATGCATTCAACGCGTTCAACGAGTTCTTGCGGCGTCCCTTGTTTGAGGAGATGTCTGCAAATCCCGCGCTTCGACCGTTGCTCCGCGTCGCTACTATGTTGTATGGCCGTCCATCTACCTTGTACGTTTGCGACTCATCAAATGCTCATGGTCCGGTTATGCGTATCCCGAGTACCCGTGGACTCCATTAATGTTGTGTTCTCGGGGCTATGTTCTTCGCAATAGTTGCCTCCCGGGCATACAAACAGTTGGCTGCGATTGCCCCGAACGAATCCGTTGTCTGCGGCTATTCTGACGATTGTCACTTCATGGGACCCCTTGCGTCTCTCGTGGCTACTGGCGACGCTATGCCCGAGGCGTATGCTAGCGCCGGCCTCACGGTAACCATCCGAAAAACTGTTTGTATTCCCCTTTCGGTGTCGGTGATGCTTTCCATAACTTACCCAGCGGCCACATCATGCGGGGAGTACATGTCTCCACGAAAGGGACGACAGTATTGAGAGGACCAATACATCCGATTTTGCTCGAGACGTGTTAGAAACGGCCTTAAGCAACTATGAGGTCTATGGCAAACGTCTAAGGGGTCTAGCAGTTCACCGGCACTCCCACACTGCGCTCCGTATCCATCAACATTGCAACTGCCGCTTCCGACACTTTGCCCGTACGGTCCCCCGCGGTCTTGGTAGGGGCTAGGGCTCCGGTGACGCCGTCGTGACCTTCCTCGAGCGCGCTGACAATGCCACCCTATATGTGGCGGCTGAGATATTGCGCCTTCTCGCAGCTAGCCTACCCCGCAACACCACCTCCGATATGTCTCTTCCATACGTTTCGGAGGCATGGGGGTGGGGGACTTGTTGCCTTGGCGGATGCGGCCCATGTCGGAGTGGCCGGTTTGGCAATGGGCTATGCTGTCGTTTCCTTACATCGCAAGATGCTCGCATGCGCGGGGACTCCCACGACGAAGCTCCGATGGAGCCGACCATGTATGGACGGTTTGCGATTGCTATGACCACAACGGTGTCGCGCATGCATGTCATACCGGACGGAGACGACTGCGACAACGAACCCATGTCGTGGGCGCGCTTAGATGTCGCGTGCGGTTCTCAAGCTCTCACCGAGTCCGAACCCTTGATTACCACAGCCTTAGCGATGCTTCCCCCGCAGCGTTTAACGGTGGCTCGCGCAGGCTGCGGAGCCGAAGCCCGATCAAACAGCGGACGGATTGCTTGGTTCCTTGATAGCCTACCCTCACTCGTACCCCTCTCCGGACATCTTTCCACGGACATCTTTCCGAAGCTACAAGCCGACATCAATGAGCGCGTAAACTTGCTTCGCTTCGCGATGCTTGCTCCCACGTTTTCTAACCGCGCTCGGCCGGAGTCTAGGCGTATCTCGTCTCAGCCACGGCACCCTTGCGTTTTTGGCTTCGGACCCGCCTAGTTTGGGTCGCTTGGGCGAGCTCCGTGGCAAGTTCCCTGAGCATTACGACACAGTTTCCCGCGTCGCGGTTTGTCGCATCTTTGGTCTGCCCTCATCCCGCATCCTCGCTACTCCACGCTCCCTGAGTGCTTGTGTTTTTTGCCGTCGGCGGGTATTGACATGTCGGATGGTGCGTGGGCCACTGCTTTTGCTGACCATTTAGCTCGATGCGGCGGAGATGCTTCGGTCCACACCGCTCACTCTTGGTTAGTGACGGCCCTTGCGGAAATCATCTCCGAGGTTCGTGGCGCACTTGGGGTTGGCGACGAGGTTCTCAAAGATCCCACGTTGCCGTTCAACTCCCCAACGGCAACGACGGCCTCCTGTGAGTAGGTCTTCTCTAGTGGCCCATCTATTGCGCGTGGTGGTGGCGGGTGAGGGTGAGTGGATTTCTGAGCGGGAGTCTAGGCGAGTGAGGAGGTGGTAGACCTCCCCTTCGAACGTGTGCTGCGAGAGGTCGGGGCGGAAGAGTTGAAGTAGGTGGCGGATGCGGGGGCCGTTAAGGGTGGTGACCGTGTGGATGGCGAATTTACCGTTAGGGAGCATGTCGAGGTCGGGGTGGATGGGGTCGTGGTTGAATGTGATGAGGGGGTGCGTCCATGGAGGGGGTCCGGGTTCTAGCAGGATGGGTGTTGTGGAGGGGATAAAGCGGGAGTTAAATGCGGAGAGGGCGGTAGGGCCAGAGGGGGTCTCACTGATGGTGTCGTGTAGTTGTAAGCATGGTGCCCATTGGACCTCGTGGAGGCGGGTGAGGTCGTGGTGTTGGCCGCGAGCACACCATTCGCACTGCCATGTGGCGGGTCCATGAGCGGGGCGGCATTGGGAATGTACGGCAAAGTGCGGACATGTGCAGCATGTGGAGGTGGGTTATGTGTGTAGTGGGTCGTGACATATGGAGCAGTCGGCGGGGGAGGGGGTGGGGAGGCATACCGATGTGGGGGTGGAGGAGATGAGGCGGAAGCCGTCGTCGAGTTAGAAATTGAAATTGAAATTGTTTACAACATGTCCCGGCAAACTGGACCGGCTGCTGTCTCACGGGCCACTCTACTTTCGCCATACAAGACTTATTTAGCAAGTTGGGCCCGGGTCTCTCCGACCAGGTACATTTCTTATCGGCACACCTATCTGCAATGTGTGTCTCGACGTTCCTCGGGAGTTATATAACTGTAAGCAACCGCAGTAATTGCCACAGTCCCCCCACCTAAGCAGTAACAGCGTAATAATTTTGTAATCAAGAAAAACAGATCTAAAAATAAATCCACTTGTCTAGAAATGCAAAACTAAACTGCTGCTCGACCTTCACGATGCACGGCCCGCTCCCGCCGAACCGGGGTGTCGACCGGCCTAGGCCGGTCGGCGTTCGGGAGGGACGACGGGCCAGCCTAATCTAGCTCCCGCGTGACTTCGGTCTTGCCGAAGGAAGGAGGGGAAAGGCTGGCAAAAAACCCCTCCTCGCGCGGTCGCTCGTCGATCCCGCCGCTCCATCCCGTAAACCCCGCCCCAAGGTCTTGCCGCGTCCACCGACGCGGCGGTCCTCCGTGTCGAGGTCCCCCATCACCTCGAGGACAGGTGGGGGGGACCGAGACGCACAGACATAGAAAAAATGGGCGCTCCTGCCTCCGCGCCTGAATTTTCCCCGCTCATTTCCCCGGTTTTTTCTCTGTCTGGTACCCGGGTACCTGTCGGTTTTCCGGCATGTGGCCGTACCCTCCCCCCTCCGATCGCGCGTCCACCGAGCAGCCTTTTCTTGAGCGGGGGCCTCCGCGCTCACCTGGGCCCACGCTCAAGGACCGCTAGGAGTATGAAGGTCTGTCGGGGTAGTGGGTGTCGAAGAGGGGGGGGGGCAGGTCACCGTAGCCGGATCCGGCGGGCCGCGGGCGCCCGGAATTAAACAAAACCCTCCGTGCCGGGTTTTCCGGCGGCGCCGACCCAAAGGGTCGTCGCCGCCAGATCGTGTCGCTCCTCCCGTCGCGACTGTCCTCCTTGCCGTCCCAGCTGACTCCTCCCCCCGGGAGATGACGCTGGACGACGTAGCGACGCGCGAGTGAGCGCCCTACCCTGGTGCTGCTCCCCAACTTGCTCGACGCCGGGTACGGACATTATTTTTAGTATCCGAAAAAAGCCCTCCGTACAGGGCTTTTCGGCGGCGGCTGATCCTGAGGATCGCCGCCGCCTCCTGTAGCCGCTCCTCCGTCTGCGACTAGCCACCGTCCTGTGCCATGTCTTGCCTCACCCCTCGGTAAGGTTCGACCGGCACATGGCTGGTCGATAGCTAGCGAGCGCCCTTTCCTGGCGCTGCTTCCCGGCTGGCCACCACCAGCTCCAACACCCGCCTCCCACCGCTGATCCGGCCGTACCCTCCTCGCCATCAAACGCTGCCGTAGTACAGGTCCCACTCCTAAAAGTAAGGTTGTATCTAGGAGTATCTGTGCGCGAAAAAACATATCGGACGGGCCGAGCGGGAGATCTTGGCGCCGGTAGTGCACAGAAATTATTTTTTTCAAAAGCCCTCTGTACAGGGCTTTCCCGACAGCTGCCGATCCCACGGATCGAGCTGTCGGCCCTCTTAGCCCCCTACCGTGCCATGCCTGGCACGGCTACGGGGTTTCCAGCGCCCACCACGGGGAGGTGAGGGGATGCCGACGGGCCTGCGAGCGCACCCCCCTCCGGGGCCGCCGCCGCTGCGCCGCCGGCGGGCGCCGTCGAGTTAGAGTTGTATGTCCCATTCCGTGAGGTGTTCCGGGGCCCATTCAACCATGTACTGTGTTTGACCGTATTCTGTGTCCTTGTGTTTGGAAATGATGCGCGTAACGTCGCAGGGGGGGAAGTGGTGGTCTGAGGAGGTGAGGTATTCTGTGTCTATGTGTGTGGAGGGTGCAGTGGGGGGGGGGGGGGGAGGTTATGGTGCGGGTGGTGTGGATGCCTGATGAGAGGGTGGGGGGGGGGGGGGAGTGGGGGAGGTGTGGGGAAAGGAGGGGAATCCATGAGGGGTGGACAATGGTGGGGGGGTGCTTGTTTGGGGGTGAGGCTTGTGATGGGCAGGCGGTTGTGGATAGTATCGGAGGGTTCTGTAAAGATTGCGGCGAGGAGGCGAATGGGGACTGATAGTGTGGTGGTGGACCCCGTGAGTTTGGAGATGGATTTGCAGGATTTGAGTATGAGGGAGGAGGGATTGGCGCGGAGGAGGACTTGTGGCCATGTGGTTATGTTATCTTTCTAGAGGGGGGTGAGGCGGGGGAGGAGGGAGGCGTGTGTTTTACGTGGATGAGAGAAATCACATTATGCTTGCTTATGTGTGTGAGGGTCAGTGATGTGTGTGGCTTTGTCTCGGAGTGAGGCGAGGAGGGTGTTGTCTTGGCTGGTGAAGTGGGCGCGGAGTGTGGAGGCAATGGGGTTGGTGAGGGAGAGTGGAGGGATGTTGTGGAACAAGGTGCCCGCATCGCGTTGAGCTCTCACTAGGCTTTGAGTGTGGGTGGGGTGTAACGGTCTGACATGATGGATTCAGTGAGCCAGTGGGAGTATGTGGTGGAGATGGTGCGGATGTGTGCACGGGCCATGTGGCCTTGATGTCCTGGGTTGTTCATGATTTTATGTCGGTGGCAAACAGTGAGTTGTGCGGCGTGGGCTTTGAGGGAGGGGAGGCCGTATCCTAGGTCTGTGGTAGGGCGGTGGAGGGCGGTGCGGGGGAGGTTACGTACCGAGGAGACGGCAGAGCGGAGTGCTCGGCATATTTGGCCTTCGAGAGTGTCGAATTGGGAGTCGGTGAAGAGGCCGAGCTAAGGGGGGAAGGAGCCCACGGATGACCCTGATTCTGCGGGATTGAGCTTGTGGGGAGGTGGAGAGGGCGGTGATGAGGGATGTGGTAGTACGTCTTAGTTCGTTCTAGTGCTTGGTGAAGGTGAGGGAGGTGTTTAGTTCGACTCCGAGGATTCGGTATGTGTCCGAGGGCCCTATGGAGGGGATGGGGGCCGGGGTGGAGTTGATGGTGATGAACTGAGTTCGGAGGCGGGATGCGAGGAGGGCAATGTTGGCAAGGGAGAGGGCGTTGCCTGAGCGCCAAAGGGCGCCGGTGATGCAGCATTTTCGGATGTTGACGGTCATACCTGTGTAGGCGCTGAAGAAGGAGAGTTTTCTGAGTTGGATGACCATGTTGGGGGTCGAGCCCGTGGCGAGGCTGAGGTCGTCGGCGAAGCCGTGTCTTGGGTATGTGGCCGTGGGTTCTGTGGGGTCGACGTTAGTGGCATGAGGGCCTAGGCGATAGCCCCGGCTGCCCACCGTGAGCTAGCGGAGGAAGGGTTCAAGGAAGAGGGTGAATAAAAATGAGGAGAGGGTGTCTCCCTGTAGCGTTCATCGATTTATGTCGATGGAGGGGGTGGGGCCGTATGGGGTAATGTAGTCGGTGGATGAGACCCCGTAGAGGTGTTCGCATGTGTCGACAAAGGTGGAGGGCATACCGAGTTGACGCATTTTTTTGAATATGATGCGGTGGTCCGCAGCATTGAACGCGCCTTTGAAGTCCGCGTACATGACGTAGATGTCTTTGCTGTGGAGTTTTGCGTCCTCCACCGTCATGATGATGGATGAAAGTGCGTCGTGGATGCTGCGGTGTTGTCGGAATCCGTCTTGTTGGTCGCTGAGAATGCCGTGGGTTTCGGCGTATTTCGAGCCTGCATCTTTGATTAGTGCGGTCCATAGCTTAAGTAGGTTATTCATGAGGGCGATAGGGCGGTAGTTGTCGAGGAGGGTCGGGTAAGGCGCCCGCCGGCGGCGCAGCGGCGGCGGCCCCGGAGAGGGGTGCGCTCGCAGGCCCGTCGGCACCTACCTCTACCTCCACGCGGTGGGCGTTGGTAACCCCATAGCCGTGCCATGCCTGGCACGGTAGGGGGCAGAACGAGGTACCGGCAGCTGCGATCCGCGGGATCAGCAGCTGACTAGAAGCCTTGTACGGAGGGTTTTGGAAAAACATAATATCCGTACACCGGCACAGGGATCTCCCGCTCGGCCAGTCCGATATGTCTTTTTCGCGACTAAATACTCGCAGATACTCTCCCGACGATGGGGCGGGGGCGGCGTTTGCGAAATATTTTTTGGCGAAAAGGGGTACGGACGGATCAGCGGAGGGACGAGGGTGTTGGAGCTGGCGGCGGACAGCTGGGAAGCAGCGCTAGGGACGGCGCTCGCTAGCAGTCGCCAGCCCCGCGAGAGCCTTAGGTCTCCACTGGGGGCGAGGCCTGTTGCTACGCAGGACGGAGGTTGGTCGCAGCCGGAGGAGCGGCACGGTCTGGCGGCGGTGGTCCTTAGGATCGCCCGCCGCCGGAAAAGCCCGGTACGGGGGGTTTTTGGAAAATTCCCGTACCCACCATCTTTTGAGGACCGGCGACTCGATCCCTGTGTTCTTCCAACCCCTTCCCTAGTCGGTACCCGGTTATCGATAGGCTGCCTCAGGCAGTGTGCCTAGGGTTATCGTAACGGCACACTGCTCGTAAAGGCGGCCCCCTAACAACGTAAACCACCGGGGGAGGGCACGGACGGCCACAACGCGATCAGATAGGTGTTGGAAACAAACGGAAAAAGGACAGGGGACAGGAGAAAATCTGGCTCGGGGGCAGGAGAGCCAGCCGGACACCGTCTGCAGCCTAGTTATTTTCTCTTCTCAGCCCCCGAAGGAGGAGAAAAGACTCGGCTAGGTGGCGAGCTGCGTCGGGAGGAGCGGCTAATACCTCGGGCGGGGTTGAGCACGGATCGAGGCGGGACCGACGACGACCTATGCGAGGGGGGTTTTTCACCTGCCTTTCCCCCCAAGCTCCGGCACGACCGGAGTCGCACGGGAGCCGAGGTCAGGCAGGTTCGCCTCGATCAGCTCAAGCTGGACAACCTTGCTGATCATCGACCCCGCAGCGGTTGGAGCAGGTCGCGTAACGTGGAGACTAGCGACATTTTATTTTTCATACTGTATCCAAAAAAATACGTATAGATCAGAAAATATAAATACCTGGATACGGGTATGTTTTAGACGGTATCGTTACTGCCATTGGAGAGGTTGGGATTAGTGGTTCACGGTCTACCTCACGCTTAGAAGTCCAACAACAAGTTGAGCCTAGCAAAAGGGGGGGCCCAGAGACAGCAACCGGTTCTTACTGGTATTGTTGTAAACAATTTCAATTTCAATCTCAAGAGGGTCGGGTCACCTTTTTTATGTAGCAGGCATGTTGTGCTGTGGCACCATTAAGGAGGGGTGTAGGACTTGTGGGCGAGGAGGGAGAGGAGAGAGAAGAGGGCGGAGCGGGTCGCCGGTGGCAAGAATTTGATTATTTCGTTGGGGATACCGTCGGGGCCGGGGCTTTGCATGTGCCTAGCGAGTTAAGGGTTTTATCGAATGTGTCGCGGGTTATCATGTCGGCGAGGGTGAGAGAGGGGTCTCCGCGGGGTTCGATGGTAAAGTTGTCGGGGTTGTCTGGGAGTTCCCATGGGGGGATGGGCAGTTCGTGTGGGGCGGCGCGGCTGAGTTCGGTGGCAAAGTGGGAGTGTGCCGCCTCTAGAATGGCGGAGGGAGAGGTTGCGGTAGTGTTATCGGGTTTGGTAATGCGGTGGAGGGTCGAGGTGGCGCTGTTGGGGGGGAGGAGGCCGCTTTTAATTTTCAAGCGGCGATGGGGGGATTTAGGGTAGGTGTCGTAGGCCGTATTGGCGCGAGTTTTATTTATCCTCAGTTTATCTGTGGTGGTGGCGCGTAGTAGGTGGCGTATGCGTGCTTGGCACTGTTGTTTGATGGCGTCAGGAGTGAGATAGTCAGTCGTATTTAGGAGGGCTTGGGGGAGGGGGGAGGGGGCCGTTGTTCGTACTTCATCTGCGGAGTTTTATAATGTGTTTGCGTGTTTTTTGTAGGCCAAGTAGGATCGAGGGACGCCTGGGGTGGACGGGGATTTTGGCGGGGAGGAGAGGCCATACTTTGGGAGCGTGGTCCATATGCGGTGAGAGAGGAGAGTAGTAAATTGCGAGGCGAGGGTGTCAAGGGTGTCGGGGGAGGCCGAGGTATGTGGGGTGCTGCGTGGAGGGTGGCCGTTTGGTTGATTAGGTCGGGTGTGCTGGTTTGAAATGTTTGTATGTGGTCGGATGTGAGTGGAAGTTTGAAGTTGAGCTTGCGTGTGGTGTGGTGTGTGTGTTGGGGTGGGTATGGGGTGGGGGGGAATGGGTTATGAGAGAGAAGGGGGCATGAATTACGAGGTGGATTGCAGAGTGGTCAATTACGTGTGAGGGGGAGGGGAAGACCGAGCAAGAGGACGGTGGAAGGACGAGAGGAGATGGGGGCGTGGTGAGCCAGTGGTCGAGGCAGCCTCCGCTGCGAGGGAAAGTAGGGATGGGAGGGTGGAGGGGATGGAGATGGGATTCGAGTAGTGAGGTGAAGGCGGGGTTACGTAGGCCGTGCTTGAACTTCACGCGTACGCCGTGGCGGATCCAACTTAGGACTTGGCCGCTCGCGCCGATGCGCTCCCACTCCCGCCATTTTCGACGTACGCGATGGCGCATGAAGGAAGATGTCGGGGAGCAGGAATCGGCGCGGCGGGCCACACCATCATTTTTTGCTAGGGGTTTTAGCCGAGTCGGTCGGCTTGGGAGGGGGGGTGGCTCGTGCCGCGGCTGCTGCTGCGGCAGCGGCCTTGCGTTTGTCGGCGGCGGCTTTGCGGGTTCGAGCGTCGGGGCCGGTGGGCTTGTCCGGCGTGATCTTAGCGAAAGCGGCGCCGGCGGCGGCCTTGCTGGCGGCGTGTAAGCTGACCTCAAGCGTGCGGTCGACGAAAGCTTGGCGTAGCGCGTCCAATGGGCCGGAGACCGCGGTAGGACGCGGTCGGCAAAAGCGCTCGTGGGCCAATTCGGCAAACACGCGGTCCGCATCCGTGCTCGTTTGTCCGCCCTTGGTGAGGCGGAGGAAGCCCAATCGAGTACGGGCGGCCTCCTCCGTCGTTGTGTGGGTGCGATGACCCGCTCGGATGAGGGCAATCGCTGCCTCCTGCTCTGTCGGTAGAGGTGGGCCGTGCGACAACGTGTCCAAAGCCTCGCTAATTGCCGCGTTGGCGCAACTGTCGAAGAAGGCATAGCACCCGATGTGTAGGTACTCGTCGTACGCCGCTTGGGTACGTTTGTCGCTTAGGGCTCGGGCGGTGTCGTCCGTGAGAGTCCACAGACGTGGCTCCTCGACGTCGCGAGGCGGACGTTCGAGGCCAGCAGGAATGACTTCGCCGTAGTAGGTGAAGTCGACGAATTCGGCCGCGGAGGGGTCGGGTTCGTCGTCAAGCAGGTCGATAGGTGGCTCAGGGGCCGCCTTACCACCCTCCGTCGCGCGTCGGCGGGAATGGACTGCTGTTGATCAGTGGTAGCAGGAGTAGCTGTCGTCTGATGGAGCTGGGCGAGTAAGGCAGCGTTAGCCGCCAAAAACTGCTCAGTAATCCGTTGTTCCGATGCCAAAACTGCCGTACGAATCTGTTCGGCTGTGCGTTGTTCGATGGAGGTAGCGTGAGGGTCGACCGCAGCGGCGGATGTAGACTGCTCAGGCTGCATGTTGGAGAACTGCGTAGCTGAACGAGGGGAAATGTCGCGTGACGCTCGAGTGCGCATGGGACGAAAAGGTAAAACTGACACCCTGCTCGACTACTAGAGTCGAGACTGCATTCGCGCGAAGCCTAGATTGGCTGAGCGCGAAAGCAAAGAGTGCCTAGGCTCGTGGCTAGCTACGGCTTATAAGGCACGGGCTAGCTAGAGCTGACCGTTGGGGAAGTCGTTGGTCGTTGGCTGCGTCTAACTGCTCGGGCAAGGTGGTTGCCCTGTAGGTGAGACGCGCCGATATTAACGGTAACAGTAACCGCTAGAGTTACTGTCCCGTACACATGATATTGGATATGCAAGCCTCTAGATTCAAATCAATCTGACCATTTACCCTAGGGCACGTTTTGCCAAAGATGTCAGCTTGCTTACAATTTGGCCAACAGACGCCCACAGACAGGGTCTGGGGGTCAATTAGCGCAGGATTATAGGGATGGGTGGGTGGGTTCGCGCGAAGCCTAGATTGGCTGAGCGCGAAAGCAGAGAGTGCCTAGGCTCGTGGCTAGCTACGGCTTATAAGGCACGGGCTAGCTAGAGCTGACCGTTGGGGAAGTCGTTGGTCGTTGGCTGCGTCTAACTGCTCGGGCAAGGTGGTTGCCCTGCAGGTGAGACGCGCCGTTAATTAACGGTAACAGTAACCGCTAGAGTTACTGTCCCGTACACATGATATTGGATATGCAAACCTCTAGATTCAAATCAATCTGACCATTTACCCTAGGGCACGTTTTGCCAGTAACCTAAAGCCAAAGGCTTGCACAGCCAGAATTAGTGTTGCGGGGGGGACGGAGTGAGCCAGCCGAAGAACCGCCAAGCATCAGGTGATGGGGTCATGGTTGGGTCAATATATTTGCCTTCTGTCACAGAGCTGTTCTTGGCCCAGCCACCCATAAATTTGATTACGGGGAGGGGCGCGCCGATGCAGCTGGCAGCGGACGCCGCGCCTTTCCGTAGGCTGTGCGACGTCCATTGAAAGCCTGCGGGCGCGGACGAGCGGACTGTGAGGAGGGCGAGGGAGAGCCAGGTGGAGACGGTGGACGAGGCACCCCAATCAGCGGAGGGTTCTGTAGGTGAGAAGCTCCAGAAAGCGAGCGGGGGTGGTTTTGTGTAGAACTTTTTGCAGAAGGCCGCGCGCTGCTCTGTGTAGTAGTCGAGCAGGTCTGCTAGGACGGGGTTAGCGGAGATAGGGATAGCGATAACCCGTTTTTCGCTGGCGTCGCGGCGCTGGTCGCCTTTAGATTTTCTAACGAAGAGGCAGATTTGCTGCGAGGGTCTGTCAACAACTAGGTCTCCTGTTTGACAACGGGCGCCAGTTTCGGCCCGGCAGAAAAAGGTGTAATTGACGCACACCGCGAGGCAGGCTCGAAAACGTTGCAGTTGGGAGAACGCTGCAGGTGTCCACGGGAGGGTGCGGTGCAGCGTGTCGGCGGCCTGTAGGATGGTGAGGGCGACGGGCGCGGGTAGCGGAAGGCGCGTGGTGGCGGGGATGAGGCGGTGTTGCAGGATTTCGAGGCCACGCCGGGCGTCCGCCAGGAGGTCGCCCACAGCAATAGGCTGGCGTTGGTGGTCTCGAAAGAACTTGTTTACGGCAGAGAAGTAGGGCTGCAGGGAGCTTGCGGCGACCGTGCCGAGAAGGGCCAGCCACGCGGTGTAGCGGACCATGGTAGCGGGGGTGGCCTGTAGGGGGGCGATATTTTCCTCTGTGCAAAAAATAAAAAATTGCCGCAGCGCGCTGCCGTAGCTGGAGTACGTCGAGGGCGCTAGGGAACTCCTGAGCAGGGCAACCGCCGTAGCCCCTAGCTTGTCCGATCCTAGGAGGTTATGGAAAGTTTCAGCTAGGGAGGCGGACCAGGGCGCCTGTGCTGCTTCGAGGCGCAGGCCGTAGCGGGGCTGTCCTGTACGCAGAGCCGGCCCGAGCTGTACAGGGGCGTTTAATTGCACCGGGCGCAGCGCCCGCCCAATCGCGCCGCGTCGGGTGTAGAGCCACGAAGGGGTTAGAGACGAAAGGCCACGATGCTCCACGCGGGAGGTCCGACCCCCTCGGGCTTGCCTCGCCTGCCGGGAAAGAATAGGTCGCGTGCCGCTGGGAAGTGCAGTGTTTCGGTGGCCAATCGAGTGAACGCGTGGTACCACGGTTTGTTGGGCCAAAAGGGGGCGATGACCGTGGCTGAGGCTCGGGCTTGGGCGAGTTTTGCGGCGAGGGCGGGGAGGGCAGACCAGGGTGGGTTGCAGTAGTTGTTTTCTCTGCGCCACGCGTCGTCGGACAGGCGTAGGGAGTCGACGTCCTCGCACAGTGGGTCGCGCCAGCGGGCGTTGAAGCGGGGAAGTTGCGCGTTCAGCATAGACGCGAAACGGTCGATAGTGTGCGGCCCCCACCGGCGTTGCAGGTGGGAGAAAACACGAGGGTTGAGCTGCCAGTCCTCGTAGTCCAGCTCGCGGCTGAGCTTGTCGGCCCATATATTCGCCGCCGAGCGGATGTAGCGCGGCCGGATGTTGATGTCGTTGCTGTCGAGGAGGTACCATAGGCGACGGAGTTCGGCCATCATGGCGGGAGAGCGCGAGGTGAGCTTGGTGAGGGCGGCGACCACCGCTGTGTTGTCCTCGTGTAGGAGGACCTGGCGGCCTTGGAGTTGGGGTAGAAAGGATTCCACCGCGTGTCGCACTGCTCGAAGTTCTTTCCACGTGATGTGTTGTTGGCGGTCGGTAGCGTCCCAAAAGCCCCGGGCTTGATAGTTGGAGTCCTCGTTTAGAACGGCACCCCAACCGTAAGCACTCGAGTCGGCGTGGAGGTAGGCGGTCTCGATAGGTTTGTAGATGGACCGGCCGTTGTGCTGAGTGGGGACCGTGCGCCACCACTCGAGGTCTCGGCGTAATTGGTGGGTGAGTCGAACGCGTCCGCCCCACCCAACCCGTGTGGCTAGCACGTCGTGGAGTTCGCGCAAAAAGAAGCGCGCGGGTGCGATTGCGAGGTAGAGGAACTGTGCTTTCCCGGCGAACGCCGCAAGGTGGCGTGTAGGAAGCCACCGGGCGTTGGACGCAGCCCGTCCGAGTAGGGAAGAGGCTTGCTGCGCGAGCTGGTGGAGCTTTGCGGGAGGGGCGCGAAACATGCCGTGTTGGAGGTCGACCGTTAATCCCAAGTGGTCGCCGCCTGAGTCGGAGTCCAAACGCCTTTCTTGGGGTTGCGTTCGAGGCCGAGTGTGTCGAGGAGGGCTTGGACGCGCTGTCGTAGTAGTAGAGCGTCCGCGTAGGAGTCGGCGAGGAAAAGGAAGTCGTCCATGTAGGGGAGTAGCCGAGTCCCCCGCCATCGCGCGTTTCGGAGGAAGCGCTTTGTAGGGCGGCGACTGTGGAGGGGGGTAGTCGCTGGCATAGGTTGCGGAGGGCGTCGTAGATGGTTTGTGAACACTTGGGTTAGTTTGCAAAAGTAGTAAGCCGAACCCGACCAGCCCATGGGAAGGCAGGCTAGGCGCCATAGCGTGCCGCGGTAGTTGACCGTGAAGAAGTCTCGGTCTTCCTCCCGGATGCCAAGGGTGTAGTACCCGTCGGCAAGGTCGAGGGATACGAAGTAGTCGCCCGCACGTGAGAGGTGACGTAGGTGCTTGAGCGTCTCGCATGTCATGGTGAAAGTCGAGCAATAACGGTTGAGTTCCCGGAGGTCGATAATCAAACGCCATTGGTTGCACCCGGGTTTTGGAACTAGAAACATCCGGGAAACGTAGCGAGGGTTGTCCGCTCGTTCCCACGCACCGCAAGCCTCGAAGCGGGGAAGCTCCGAGTTTAGAAACTCGAGTTGGGCCGGCGTCGCGTCGAGCATAGAGATGCCGTGGTTGAAGGGCTTGGGGCGTAGGCCGTGCTTGAATTTCACCCGGACGCCATGGCGGATCCAATTTAGGACTTGGCCGCTCGCGCCGATGCGCTCCCACTCCCGCCATCTTCGACGCACGCGGTGGCGCATGTAGGAAGATGTCGGGGAGCAGGAATCGGCGCGGCGGGCCACACCGTCATTTCTTGGTCGGTTTAGCCGAGTCGGTCGGCTTGGGAGGCGCGGTGGCGCGGGCTGCCGCTGCTGCTGCTGCTGTGGCTTTGCGTTTGTCGGCGGCGGCCTTGCGGGCTCGTGCGTCGGGACCGGGGGGCCTGTCCGGGGTGACTTTGGCGAAGGCAGCACTGGCGGCGGCCTTGTTGGCGGCGTGTAGGCTGACTTCCAGCGTGCGGTCGACGAACGCTTGTCGAAGCGCATCCAATGTGCCGGAGACCGCGGTAGGGCGCGGTCGGCAAAAGCGCTCGTGGGCCAATTCGGCAAAGACGCGGTCCGCATCCGTGCTCGTTTGTCCGCCCTTGGTGAGGCGGAGGAAGCTCAATCTAGTACGGGCGGCCTCCTCCGTCGCCATGTGGGTGCGATGACCCGCTCGGATGAGGGTAATCGTTGCCGTCTGCTCTGTCGATAGAGGTGGGCCCTGTGACAGCGTGTCCAGAGCCTCGCCAATTGCCGCGTTGGCGCAGCTGTCGAAGAAGGCATAGCACCCGATGTGTAGGTACTCGTCGTAGGCGGCTTGGGTGCGCTTGTCGCTTAGAGTGCGGGCAGTGTCGTCCGTGAGGGTCCACAGACGGGGCTCTTCGATGTCACGAGGGGGACGTTCGAGGCCGGCCGGGATGACTTCGCCGTAGTAGGTGAAGTCGACGAAATCGGTCGCGGAGGGATCGGGTTCGTCGTCGAGCAGGTCGATAGGTGGCTCGGGGGCCGCCTTACCACCCTCCGTCGCTGTGGTAGCGTCGGTGGGAATGGACTGCTGTTGATTGGTAGCAGCATGTGTGGCTGTCGTCTCTCGGAGCTGGGCGAGTAAGGCAGCGTTAGCCGCCAAAAACTGTTCCGTTATCCGTTGTTCCGATGCCAAAACTGCCGTACGAATCTGTTCGGCTGTGCGTTGTTCGAGTGAGGTAGCGTGAGGGTCGGCCGCTGCGGCGGATGTAGATTGCTCGGGCTGCATATTGGGGAACGCTGTAGCTGAACGAGGGGAAGTGTCGCGTGACGCTCGAGTGCGCATGGGACGAAAGTAAGATTGACACCCTACTCGACTACTAGAGTCGAGACTGCATTCGCGCGAAGCCTAGATTGGCTGAGCGCGAAAGCAGAGAGTGCCTAGGCTCGTGGCTAGCTACGGCTTATAAGGCACGGGCTAGCTAGAGCTGACCGTTGGGGAAGTCGTTGGTCGTTGGCTGCGTCTAACTGCTCGGGCAAGGTGGTTGCCCTGCAGGTGAGACGCGCCGTTAATTAACGGTAACAGTAACCGCTAGAGTTACTGTCCCGTACACACATGATGTTGGATATGCAAACCTCTAGATTCAAATCAATCTGACCATAAAATGACCAGATATTTTGTGGAGGAGTGTATGTATCCATCTTAGTCCCAGGCTGCCCGCGAGCCACACAATAACCAGCCAGCAACATCATCCGTCCATCACAAGGGGACATACCGACTACCTGTCTGCGTCGCTGCACGGGTACTCAAGCTAGGTATAAAGCTGGCCGGCGGTTAATAGCAGTAGGCTTCAAGTGTCAGCTGGACAAAGGTAGTCGTTTTTTCGCGTTACCCCGAGGTCCCATCGTCCAGGAAGGAGCTGATAGTCTGTTTTACGACCACCGGGCGTAACTGAGTGCTCATCCGCTTCTATCCGCGAGTCACGCTGTCCTGCTGAGCACATAGCTCGCGCTGTCGTGGCCATGAACGGGTGGCAACCACCGCCAAACTATGGCTACCCCGCTGCAGCAGGCCCTCAGCAGCCGACGGTTTCTGGAATTACGGGCTATGCACAACACCTGACCGCGAGTTTCTCCGCGCCCGATAATTACGCGCCTCCCATGAATTACGCCCCGCCCGCAAATTACGCGAGTCCACTCGCAAATTACGCCCCTCCGGCGAGTTACGTATCGCCCGCGACTTATGCGCCGCCCTCGAGTTACGCCCCTCCGGTCGGCTCACAAATTCCGCTGTCTCTTCTCGGGCCGGGCGGGGCCCTCCCAGCGCCACATGGATTGGGAGGTGGACCGCCTCCACCGCCCCCACCCGTAGAGCCGCCCCCTCCTCCGCCTCCCGGAGAGCCTGCAGCACCAAACCCTCACCATGCACAGCAGCACCAGTGGGGTTACGGCGGCAGTGCGACAGGCGGGAGTCAGCTCGCCGCGTCAAACGGGTACTTCCACGGCATTTATTACCCCGAACATCAGCACCACCCGCCGCACCAGCAACAACCCTACGCCACACCGCCGTTGCCATACCAGCCACAGCAGGTATCCCCCTTTCCCTCTCCTCCCCCTCCTTCCCTCTAATCGAAGAACTTACTCGTCTGATATCGCTACCGGACCGCGGTGACCGGGAAGGAACGGCGCGGTCGCCGGCGAAGAAACCCTAAACCTGTCCTATAAACCTAATTCAATGTTTCTCAAAAAATGGATGATCGTTGTTAACTTTGTTACCTCTGCCTCCCCCCCCTTCCCTCCCTCACATGCACTTCCAGGCCGAGATACCGCCGGCATTTGCGTCATACAACCCGCACGCCGTGCCCGCACCCTTATTCGCTGTGACGTCCGCACCGCCGCCGTTGGGTAGTGTAGCACCAGTCGTCGTGGAGGATGCTGGTAGCGATGGGGGGGAGGTAAAGAAGAAGAAACTGCCCGCATGGCTGGCAGAGGACTTGCGTAAGAGGGGGCTTGTGGCAGCAATGGCCACAGCGGCCAACGGCGGTAGGACACTTCCCCCCCCCCCCCCCCCCCCCCCCCCCTCTCTCTTCCACCCACCCACAGCCATCCACCCACCCACAGCCATCCAAACACACGCACATTTAATCACACACCTACC
>JAPMLY010001860.1:0-27500 GCA_026401115.1 Tetraselmis chui | reverse complement strand
ACACAACACACACAAGCGCACGTTATATTTTTATTACACACACACACAAACGCATGTTTTCTCTGTTTCAGACACACACACATGCACCCAAGCGCACGTTTCCCTATGTTGCACAAACACGCACACACACACACACACACACACACACACACACACACACACACACACACACACGCTCTCTCTCTGTCACACCCACATGCACACACACTCTCTCTGCCTCTCATAAACCGCCGTCTTTCATAACGACTGTTTACATAATTGTGTTTCCAGCTTTACACATTCAATGTCTGTCCTGTTCATTAGGCGCGGCTTTCCAAATGTCCAGTGCACCGCACGTCATGCGCACCCAACTGTGAACGTCGAAGCTGTGTGCGTTTTATTTTGTGGTATTTTTTTCCCAAAGGTTCCCTCTGCGGGAGTCGCCTCGCCTCCCCCAGCTGTTGCCATTTCTCTTACTGACTGTGCACGCACACTTTTGGCATGATAATATTTATGAGTGCTGTACTCAGCTCATACGAATGATTACACCATCCTTCTTCAATACCCTACAAGATCAAGCTTGATTGTTAGCTTGCGTTCAAAGTTTCGTTTCCTATTTCCTTACAAACGGCCGAGCGAGCCTTTGTTTTTAATATTTTTGAGCTATTTATTTCCCTACCTTCCAAAAAAATTGATTTCATTTTTGGAGTTATGACAGGATTTTTCGTTTTTGAATAATGCCGAAATATATATCTTGTAATGTATTTCTCTGTAACGTGAATGAATACATTTCGCTCATCGGCGATCATTTTATCATATTGATTCACCGATTCAACTTTCTATTTAGCTGATATATATATATATATATATATATATATCTATGTATATATACCCTTTTCGGCGCCTTTTGTTTTTGGGTTAATACTGATGCAGCAACTTTCCCATTCAAGTCATGCTACGAGCATCCGAGTTTGTCGTTTCTGCTCTCCACTCGGGATGCATACTATTAATATGCCACTTCTTGTTCGAAGTGCCCCAGGACTCGCCATGTTGTTGTTAATATACAATATGGATCTAACATGCGGAGTTTTTACTTTGCATCCTTTCTTTCCGACTCTTTGTAATTTGCGCAGCGGTAGCAGCGGGTCAGGGCAGGACCTGCTTGGTCTGGGCTACGGCGGCGGTGACGACGACGACTCAGAGGAGGAGTCGGCTCGCA
The DNA here is from genome assembly GCA_026401115.1 of Tetraselmis chui. Lineage (NCBI taxonomy): Eukaryota > Viridiplantae > Chlorophyta > Chlorodendrophyceae > Chlorodendrales > Chlorodendraceae > Tetraselmis > Tetraselmis chui. Next base: position 26,302 of record JAPMLY010001860.1, on the reverse strand, counting down.
AGGAGAGTCCAGCAGAGCGCCCCCGGTCGGGGACGCCGCCCCCCGCCGGCGACCCACTCGCCCCCGGCCGCCGTCACTTTTTAAAGAGCACCGACTCGAGGGGCGAGGAGGCGGCGAAAGTCGAGGAGTGCCCCGCTGTAGCTGACAACACGCGCACCGCAGACTCAACGTGTGACGTAGCGACGCCACCGGATGAGGGACCAGGAGATGAACTCGACGGCTCGAAAGTGCCTCTCGACCCGATAGATGGAACGAGCGGCACGGCCGGTCGAGTTTTCGGAAAAGAGGAGACGGTACTGTATAGACAGCGGTTGCCGGATGGCACGTTTCGTCAGGTTCAGGCGCGCGTGGTGGGCGTTGACTTGTCGCTAAACCCTCCCGCGTACAGTATCGAGGTCGACGGAGCGGTGCGCGAGACGGAGGGTGACCGTCTGCGACCGGTGCCCGTGGCCGCGGCGTCCGTAGCGGGCGACCATAATCTCGCGTCGTCAAGCGCGCACAACACGCCAAAGAATGCTCTGCAGTCCTCCGCCGCGCGTGCCGAGACTGACCGCCGCCATCGACACCGGGAGCGGAGTAAAGAGAGGGAGGTGGCGACTAAGCGGAGTAACAAAGAAAAGGAGGTTAAGGCTGATAAGCGGAGTAATCAAAAGGAGGTGGCGGGTAAGCGAAGCAACGAGAAGGAGGCGGCTAGTAAGCGGATTAACGAGAAGGAGGCGGCGGGTAAGCGGAGTAACAAAGAAAAGGAGGCGGCGGCGGGTAAGCGGAGTGACAAAGAAAAGGAGGCGGCGGCGGGTAAGCGGAGTGACAAAGAAAAGGAGGCGGCGGCTAGGAAGCGGAGTGACAAAGAAAAGGAGGCGGCGGCTAGTAAGCGGAGTAACAAAGAAAAGGAGGTTGCGGCTGATAAGCGGAGTAATCAAGAGAAGGAGGGGGCTAGTAAGCGGAGTAACAAAGAAAAGGAGGCGGCGGCTGATAAGCGGAGTAAACAAGCGAAGGAGGCGGCGGGTAAGCGGAGTAAAGAGGAGGAGGTGGCGGGTAAGCGTCGCGAGAAGCGCTCGCGTCGCTCGAGGAGCGCGACGCCAGAGGGGAGAAGGTGAGGCGGGCGGAGCGTTTTGTCGATTAAACCTTCGAATATTTGCCTGTTCAGGTTTTACATACTCACCACAAATCCCTGATTGCGTTAAATGGTAAATTACTCAACCCGTTTTCTTATTGGACACATTGATACGAGTTGTAGTAGCATTGTTTGCTCATCTTGTTTCCTTTGTAATCATATACTAGTAGCATTTAACCTGTCGGATGTTTTTTCTTTCATTTATCGTAACATTTACTTCATCTTTACACACAGGCTTTATGTCGCGTAGCAGTGACAATCTTTTTCCACCCATTTCCCCTGTCCGTGCTCATGTTGTACTACTTCTTGTAATCCATTCATTTTAGTGACAGTCTTTGAACTACACATATCTTAACTTTCGCCGCGGTTCGGTTGCCATTTTTCCTCGTCCATGCATTGCGCAAACATTAGCGGATCAAGCAAGATTCACAGCGTATTGCTCTGCAAGTGGGTCATCTTGCGAGGCGGTTTGTATTGTGGTGTTTTAGTATATGATCATGCCAATTAACTCAGTAGGGAATATGAATAAGACAATATACAGAATGCAGTAGCAAATGTGCAGAATACATATCTACCCGTACCAGCAGGTACCTGTCTGTCTTAGGTTATACCTCAATGTGCCGCAGTTTTTTCTCTCCGGCGTTGTTTTTAAACCGATCATCGTTTAGCTACCCGTCTAAGGCTTTTAGTATATGATCATGCCGATTTAGTGAGTAGGAAATATGAATACAATATACAGAATGCACTATCAAATGTGCAGAATACATTTCTACCCGTACCAGTAGGTACTCAATATTTTGCATTTTTATTCTTGTCGGCTTCGTTTTTAAACCGATCATCGTGTAGCCGCTATCCGTCTATGGCTTTGTTTTCGTGCTTATGTGTATGTTTCACATAATTAGTGTCTGGAATAGGTTGTCGTTGCGCTCCATATGCCGGTAACGATTTTCATGTGATATGTACCTCATTGCTGTCATTATCCCCCAGTAAGTTTTCTTTTAGAGGCAGGTAGGTTTTATTATTTGTAATCAGGTTGGTTACTGTATGTCGCAAAATGCCCGGCTTTGCGGTGCTGAACGACGACTTCGCCTACTCAACGCCCATCCCATCCCATCCCGCCACGGACCGCAGGTCGCAAAAGCGGCCGCGCAGCCGCTCCCCACAACGCCGCTCGCGCCCTTCGCCCGACGAAAAATCGAAGAAAAAGACGACCAAGGAAAAGGAAAAGGGTGCGTCCCGCCTTTTACTATTGGACGAGGGTGTGCCAATTGTCATCACGTACTTGCATGCATCATCCGCCAATTGACTGGTATCAACTATTATTAATTGACTATTCTCCCTTTCCATGAAACCACATCCAAAATTTCGAGGAATAATTTGTGACGATCCAGTTCCTGTGTTCTGATACGGGTACGGGTACGATCAACGTTGAGTTTATTTAATTACAGTTTTGTTGAATCCGTGATCGCTGCTTTTCACGTCATAACCTATTTCTCAATAACGATCTGCAACTGTACGCTGACCTCATTGAAGACACATTACGTTGGATTAATTCAAAGCAGAGTGCCGCGGTGCTGCGGGCGCATGGACCCAATGCTTGCTTCGTTTTTAGGGTTTCATTTGAATCGCGATTAAAAGTTTAGGGTATCATTGAATAATTTATTTATTCAACTTTTTCTTTTTTTGCTGCAGATCACAAAGATGGCAAGAAGAGGGGCGACCGGCGCGGTGGGTCGCGCAGCAGGAGCCGCAGCCGCTCCCCTCGCTGCCATCACCACCACCACCGCCGGGTAGCCCCTCCGTTCACATCTTGATCTAATTGTCTTGATTACAGAAAATACTATATTTGGACCTTGCCAAAAAACATTTTGGGGGCAGCTCAGTTTTTCGAATGAATTTCAAATTCACACACACACACACACACACACACACACACACACACACACACACACACACACACACACACACACACACACACACACACACACACACACACACACACACACACACACACTTGAAATACAACAACGCATATGCACAATTATTTCGATCCACAAATAAAATCACAACGTAAAAACTACGAATTTATATTTGATATAAATAATGTACTATTTTTCTGACACGCCGCTCAATTAACACAATATACGGCGCAACATCGCACACGCGTTATTAAGATTGCGAAAACGTGTGTTCGCAGGCTCCCCGTGACGACAGCCCGCCTCGGCGGCGGCGGCGTAGCGAGTCGAGAGAGGGAAAGTATCGCGTGAGTAGTATTGATAAGGGGCGGAGCGGCTCGGCACGGAAGGGGGGGGATCGGCGACGGAGCTGACGGCCGAGGGTGCGTGGGAGGGGTTCCATTGTTGACACCTGATGGGAGGCGCCGGAGTATATCTCCTTGTCGAGGAGTGAATGGACAGGGTTTAGGGCTTTGGATTTAGGGTTGGCACGGGTGTAAGATAAGCCCTAAACCGTGGATGAGTTTAGATTTTACGACGATGAGGAAAAAGTTTGACATTTCTTGTCACTCGCCACTCCGCCCGCCACAGCACGCTCCCCCCCCTCCTCTTCCCACTGCGCGCGTCGTTTGGATACCTTGGAAGAATTCACAAGCCCTAGATAAACCCTAGTTACGTTTTTCTACCGCAAATGTAACCCAAAAGCACATTCGGTCAAAAAGCGCACATCTACTAGCTGCGCTTTTTATCTGTAGTCTTAACATTGATTTGCAGCCTTCCTAAATTGATTTGTTTGTATATAATTGTTCTCAGTGCATAATATTATTGTTGAAGATGATTTTCTGATGTACTTACAAAAAACGGGTTTGCTTTCACGCGCGCTTCAACTTTTGGCGTTCAAGTCGTTTAAGTCGTGCTTTAAAAAGTGACCGTCGAGGCACAGTCACTGCAACGGGGGCTTCACAAGCATTGCTTTACAGATTGAAACTGACCCCGCTGCCGCGTGAGCTAAACGCGATAAATACTAAAGAGAACAAATACACGGGAAACCACATCGGAGACTCATGTGCCCTGCCTCGCGAGCCCTGCTGCCTCCGTCTCCGCGTGTTCGTCCCGTCCAAGGATAGCATCTCGCCACCTCGCGGGCACGACGCGCCTGGCTACTAGGAGCCCATCTCCTTGTCAATCTTGCGGATCATGCGCAGCACGGCCTCCTTGGTGTACGGAAGGTCGGGCTGGCTGGGGTCGTAAAAGAGGCGGCGGAACATGAGGTCCAGCAGCAGCTCCACCTGCGCGACGAGCGGTCAATATTTTCAACGAGTCGGAATAAATCGTGACAGCTGTCAGTGGGACACAACTTCCGGCCTGGCAGCCAACCCACGAATTCGAAACGGCAAAAAACTGCCAAGTTCATTGCGTCGATGGGAGTACGCGTTGACGGAGTAAACTCGGCGAGAGCGGGTCGTCCGAAGGTTGGACTTTTGACGGGAGGCGACCGAACCTCGGTGAAAACGGAAACCTTGGCGGAAAAAATACTAACAATGCACATGCAGTAAGGAAACCGGGAGCGATAAATAACAATGGGTCGCGACACTCGTAATGATTCGAGTGTCTGACTTCGGCAAGGAAATACACTGGACAATATACAAGCAACGTCAGGGGCATCGAAAAACGGTAGGGGTAGCAACCGACCTTGGCGTACAACGGTCGCGTCTTGGCGTTCATGAGCTCGCACGACTCGCGCGGCTTGAAGAGGACGCTGTTATCGTCCGCCCCCTCTCCGTTGTCCCGCGCGATCGCCCACTCGAGCGTGTTTTCGTAGCCTGCGTTTTTCAGGTCGCTGGCGGCGGGGATGAACTTGAGCTCCGCCACGCGGCCCAGCGCCTCCAGAAAGTCGATAAAGGTGAGGCACTCGTAGCGCGCAAAGTCCTGTCGCGATGCATTGGATCAAACAAACGTCAGAGCAGCATCGTCAAATAACTTTGGTTAAGTATTTTTAAAATATTGGCCAACTAAAGCCGAGTTTTAATTCTCATGGACATTGTCGTATGAGCCAATTATATTTGATTATGAGGGCAACAATCTAGATTTCGCTAAAGAGCCCACCTTAAGCAAAGAGCAAGTTTGGCTGGTGTTACGCGCCAAAGAAAAAATGCATGCTCTAAATATTGGTGACCGTGGAGATCAGCTCGATCGAGGAGCACACGGTAAGGGGAGTCGTAGAAAGGGCAGAATGGAAATCAAATACAGCAATAACAGCGGTCATAAATGCAACAGTTGTAACCGTACCCGTATGTAATTTAAATGGATTTCATGATATTGAAAAAATGACGGAGACCTATTCATCTTATTTAGAATCACTAGGCCCGGTACCCGTATGAAAATAATAAGACAATCTACATGCGATGCAGAGCAGGACAATAATATGGATTTGTTCGCACTTTGAGCTCGTCGATCACGGCCATGCGCGACCACATGAAGCACTGCGTGGCGTCCTGCAGCGTGAATTGCGAGTCGCACATGCAGGCGTCGTCCATGAGCTTCTGCCACCCATCGAGCTTGAGAACCTTGGGCCGCAGTCCGCCGCCGCTGGGTCGTAGCCGATACCTGCGGCCGATGAAGCGTCAGCAACGACAAACGACAAAAGCAGCGACTGCAGCACTAAAGCGGACGACATGATACCACTTGTCATCGGATACCATATATCAGCGACGTTTGATGATATGTCGAGTGTGGCGTGACGATTCGCGCGAACGACGGATATGTGCGCGTACCGGCTGTAGATGGCCTTCAACAGCACCGAGTGCTTTTTGAACAGGTCGTCGCACTCTTCGGTGTAGAGCCGAGTCTCGCGGAAGTCGTTGGGCCAAATGGAGGAGTACGGCGTGAGGCTGGGCAGCACATTCTTCATGAACAGCATCTCCACCGCCTCCGCGAGGTCCATTGTCGCGATGCCCTTACCGTACTTGGCGGCGGAGCAGCGGATGATGGCTTCGAGGAACTCGAAACGCATGAGCGCGTGCTCGTCGTTGACCTGCCACACGCATGTCACAAATAAATGCCCACAAACGAAAGGAAAAGGCACAGTTACATCGCTTTTGGAGCTTTATTCGCGAATGATTCGGTGCGATATTTCACGTCGCCGAAGTAAATAGAGTAATATATGGGATCAAATATACGTGTCGCAGACCACAAAGTTTCCGGTTGAATGCGTGTCACATCGAAAAACGTACATGCGTCGCAATATGACTGAGGCCACAAACCAAATACTATAGTCAGTTTTCAGCGCTCACACGCAACCTATTGGCGATTAATCATCACAAACAGTCGGAAGCAATTTCTGATTAACCTTCCAACAAACCATCGCTTGAAATGTAACTAACTATCGTCGATCCGATTCGGATGAAACCCAATATCGATTAATTTTAATTATATTATGTCCCTAAAAACTGTTTTGGTTCGACGAAAAGTTGTCGACTTGTGAGGAGCGGCCGCCGTACCTTGTTCTCCGGCGCCTTTTTGTCCGCCTGGTAGTTGGAGACGATGAAGAGGGTGTCGCAGTCGGAACGCTTGATGTATTGGGACTCCACGTCCGGGATGGTCGCGGTGTCCAAGAACATCGTCCAAGAGTTGAGCTGTATGTGAAAGGGGCTGCCGCTCCCAATGCTGGCTGTAAATCATCGCAGTACAAAACGGCAATGTTCAAGCCACCTTAAAATTACCAATACACACAACTGCACAAACATAATAACATTCTATAGCCATACATACTAATATGGTACGCACGCCTAAGTATACGGTTCCGTTGCCGAACACGTTATAGATAATAACTCCATCGAAAAGGGGACGGATACGAAGTGTGTTTAGAGTTGTCGGCCAATTAACGACCCGTAGCCAAAACTGGGGAAATCTACATGTGAAATTTTTTACTCTGTTAGTTACGTTTTATTTCAGAACCGACTGCACGTTTCGCAAGGATGCAAATAAATAAGTCGAACAAGTATGCATTAAAAAAATTATATATATAATGAAACGGTGCAAATATGCATAATTCAGGGACTGGTGTAAGTTGTGAGATTCGGCATTAGCAGATGGAGGGTAAAGGGGACAGTCGGCGCTGCGCACCAAAGTACATAAAGCAGGAGTAGAAGAACTTGTAGTACTTCTTCAAAACGTCGTGCACCTGCTTGATGGACTCCTCATCCGTGGGCTTGTCGTTGCTGGTGTTGCTCTTGTTCTCGCGCACTAAGAAGCCCATAAACTTCTCTTTCGAGGTCGCCCGCTGCCAATCGCGCTCGAACATTCTGGCAACCACCTGCACGGAAGCAACAAGTACACAATCCATCAAGTAAAAATACTTCCGCCTTTTCAGCAATTTCCATTATTCATGTTTTGCAGTTCGTAATTTAGAAAAAGAATTGAATTGGGCGAATTCCTTGAGCTATTTATATAAGGGCTACGAATATCGCTATAGAATTGTTATAAATAAAGCTGCCCCGTATATTAAAGATCTTTATCAACACTGAATTCAAAATGAATTTAACGTGGTATTCCGTAATCAAACCCTAGACTATAGGGCGCCCACCGTGTCGTTGTCCCAAAAGTCGCGCGCGTCAGACTCTTTGACGCGCGGCTTAAAGATTGACTTTGGCAGCTCCCAAGGCTCGCGCTCTTCCGGCGGCGGCACGTACACGTCCTCCGCAGATGTCTCCGTCTGCAGTTTTAAGCGTCGGATCAGTTTGTGAGTCGTATAGACGCGCTCATCGGATAGCAGCATCTTTCTTTGAAACCCACTTGCTTAACGCATACTACGCTTCATTTTCTTTACGCGGAATACTAAGACAACGAACGAATTCTGCGCAGTGCCGCGCCAAGAGTATACGTAATGTGATAACTTAATTAGAACTAAATATAAAAATCAATTAACAGATATCAATGTAGCCAAAACATTGTAAATAACACATTGATAATGTACAAAAACTAATGTGCATGCCGCACAGGCCTCACCTCGGTCGTGGTGATGCGGTTGAACTTCACGATGAACTGTAAATTGTCTGAGCGAAGGTTCCCAAACGATTTGGTGGTGATGACGTGCGGCGCCTTCACACGCAGCGTGTGCTTCTCCGGCAGCGGCGCCAAACGTGGGACGGGCTTATACGGGATGAAGGGGGGCGCAGAGCCTGGCGGTCGGCTGATCTTGTTCAGCACCTGCAAACATAATGAAACGCAAATAAAACAACGCAAAGATCGTTAAAGCGTCGTCTGAAAATCGGCTGCCGAACAATTTTCAGAATGTGCGAAAATATCAAGATAAAGGCATTAAAAAAACATAAAAACATCTGCCACGTCAATTAAACATTGAAGTCTTAACAGTGACTATGGGCAATCGGAGCAGTTTATTATCAAGTCCAATTAAACTCTTTCAACTTAAACTATTGAGTATCTTTTGCATCATTGCTAATATGGTCTGAGGACCACTCCATCAAAATCTTTGCTCACTATTCCATTTTACTGCTTTGAGTATCATCGTTAATAAAATTTCCACATATCACCAACAAGAGTCATTGATTCGGATGTATAACAAATGCTTGCTTATTATCGATGATTAAAATAAAACAGGCGCAGAGATGTCATTATTGCATGTACTGCGCACAGGTCAGCGTGTATTGATTTTCAAAAGAGTGCGGATTGATGCCCAAGAGAGTGGTCCGCAACTTAAGTGTGGGAACAGACGACGGCGGCGGCGGCCTACCTGCGTCATGGGAAATTGGCGCTGCAGGGCGGACGGGATGCTGGAGGGGCGGGCGGGCGGCGCGGGCAGCAGCACCTCCACTTCGTCCACCAGGCTGCCACCCTGGAAGTAGAAATGGGCGCGCTTGCCGTTGGGCAGCTGGTACGAGGGGAAAAGATCCTGGTACACCTGTTCGGGGGCACGGCCACGAAACGATGAAGAGTTGGATATTTTAGCGTTTATTTCAATGGACACCTGCGCTGATTTCAATACATGCGTCGTAATTATCAATCAATACATTTCCCTTGGTTAACTAAATACAAAAGAGAAAAAATATCAGCGAGCCATAAGCTATATTCGGGAAAATAGAAATATAGTAAAATAATTGGGGACATTGTGTGGAAAGCATCGCTTACATCTCATCCAAAACAAAGACCAATGAAATGTGTCGCTGTTGGGAACGCCAAATTCTGATGGGAGAATATGTGAAATGAGGAAAGCGTCACTTTCTCCATCGACGCATTGAGCAAATGAGAACCATCATTTTGGCAAAATCGTGGTCACTTACACTTTCTATGAAAAAAACAGTCTACCTTATAGTTCTGCAGCCAACTGAGAAAATAATATACCCGGCACGTACCAATGTACTGAATGCACTGGGAAACGGGCATGCAATACGAAATCAAACTCTAAATATAAATGTAAAGTAATATGCTTAAATATGCGTAAATACTATGTAGTCTTCGATGCGCAGTCAAAGACTGACACAAGCAATGAAAAAATGGGGGGCTAGGGATAAAAGAACAAAAACATGGCAGACAAATGTACATGCCGGTCTCATATTTCAATGGTGCCAGTTAATTCACTACACAAGAAAGTACGCAACGAGGATAGCAGTGCGATCGTGGATTCCGCTAGTACCTCTACCGCGGATGGCGCGAAGAAGCGACGACTACAACCCGTAAACGCTTCAGAAATTCACAATTAACGATACAACTTGTAAGCAATGGTATAATTGGTTAGCTTTTTTTTTTAATATTAAATAACGGGGGTACGGGCACAGGCAGCGAAGCCCGGCCGCACCTTGGAGCCGTCGACGGCCTCGAAGACAGAGAGGCGCGGCTTGTTGGGGTCCTTGGTTTCGACCAACTTCTCTTGAAACGAGATGACGGTTCGGTCCCGACTCGGCGCGAGCACGACGTTGAGGCTCACCGCGCCGCTCTGCTCCCACCGAACGTCCTCCTTCCCTTTCGTCCACGAGCTCCGGAGAAGCTCCTCGTCCGGCAGCAATGTGGTCAACGCCATGCGACCTCCCTGCGGTAGACGCATATCGTCACGTTGCGAACAAACACACCAGAAATCGACAAGCCATTAAAATAATTTCTGAAATTTATTACGTGTTTTGGGGTTTGCATGGGCTTAAACGAGGTGACATCGGGCTGTAGTTTTATGTTCGGAGATGTTAATTATGTGCGCATGATCAAATAATAAAGATAGATAAGGAAATGCAATTCATCTGTCAGAACAATTAGCACCAAATACTAAGGACACCAGTCTCTCTCGCAGTACTCCAAAACACACGCCCAAATCGACGACAACCCAATTTCAGGAAAGACAGCCCTCCACAAACAAAAGTCAACGCCCGTGCCTGCCTAGTGCTTACAGCGAGAAGGTTACACACATGCGCAGGATGGGTCATTTGGGAATGAACTGTAATGTAGAAAGAAACGATGAATGGCCGAAATCAAAATAAAATAAACGAAAGCACGGTCAAATTTTGATTACAATTTATTGCTGTTTTTACAGTATGTATTTTTTATTGTAGTGTAAGTATTACCGAGACTGCAATTAAAAGCAGGATAGCCGGCTCACTGCACTTGTCAGTGGAACTTGCAAGCATGATACCAGGGGGGGGGGCCGGGGGGCGCACATTCCGCATAGACGTGGTTGGTCGGTCCATAGTGAGCAGCGCCTCTTGCGCGAGATGGACTCTACCTGTCTGGCTGATGTCGACCGCCGCGCGAAGCAAATCGTCGGCCGTGTTGTTGGGTCGCTGTGTGGTGAGTAGTCTTCAGGAGGCGACACACCAGAAAATGGGCAATGAGTGATACAGAGTAGAGGGAGCATTAGATTCGCCGTCGTATAGTTTGGGTAGTTCCCTTAACGGCCCACCTTAAGAATATCCCAGCGTTTCGCGTAATTCGCTTGTTCAAACACATACTAGTAAAACTCGACAAATACGAAACATACAAGGAATGTAAACAGGCAAAGCAGACGACTGTACAACGCTCGGTCCGCACGCACTGCATCTCGTCGCACAACGTGTTTCATATACACCGCGAATGTACCAACATATAACAGTGAACTGTCGATCGAGCCAATGAAACTCTATTCAGGAATATAGTTGTGCCGGACTTAAATGTAGTGTCGAACTACTAAAGCCACTACATAATATGCTTTTGGCTGCGACCTAATTTACCTTAGCTATTCATCGAGCCACTTAATAGCATTTTAGCATAGCAATTAATCCGTACTTGAACCAGCGGTCGAACGTAAATTCATAAAGGGACTACACAAAAGAATTTTAGGAAAAATGTCCCCAATATCCGGAACAGCAGCGAGAAGTAATGGGGATAATCGAGTATTTGAGGGGATGCGGAAAATTAAGGAATAATCAATCTCACAATTGCTGAAGGGACATAGGATGGACCGGTGTTTTAAAAATGGAAGGAGCTGGAAGGGCAGCGATACCTGCCGGCAACGTCGCCCATCATGACAGGAGCCTTCGGCTGGCGGAACTCGCTGATGTTGGGCTCCCAGCGCTGCTTGCCGTTGCGCAAGTTGTGATCAGGCGTCTCTTCCCAGAGGTGGCTCATCGGCCGGCGCAGCAGCTGCGGTAGGCCTTTCAGGTCTTTCGCCTCCGTCACCCAGTTGCCCTCCTCGTCAAACATCCGCCGCCGGTTCCCTGTCGTATAATCCTGCCGGCAGAAACGTGATGTCGTGTTGAATAGCAATGTCCGGCCACGAACCAGATATCTCGCGTCTTCCAATCCGTCGACAACCAAGGCCACACTAAAAATAATAAAGTACTGATCAACGGCCTGGCCGCTGAAATTCAAGGGAGAATAATAAAAACTCGGCTCGAAAGAAATGCCAAACTAACCCACAATTAAAACCGAAGCGATCCTGGCATGAATTTGCAAAAGCCAAAATACGTAAGCGACTCGTCGACTACGTGGGTCCTCTATGTCATTCGATGGAAATCTCAACTCTGTCAGACTTTCCGTTTCTAAACTCACGATTCAGGATCCTTTATAATATCTTTTGTCATCGGCCAAGGAATTATCAGGGTTATGTCGTCCAGAATTGTGCATGCATGAAACGTGCAAATGTTCAATATCATCATTTCAAATGCTCCAATGCAAAACGAAGTGTACCTTTGGACGCGCAAAGCCCGGCAACAGGCTCACATCCATTGGCTTGCCGTACGAGCTCAGTTCCTCCTCGGACTCGATCCATCTGCAACGCGGCCGCGGTCAGTCGCGCCTCGATTTCAAATCGTGCCAGCGCGTAGCGCTCTCTCGCAAAATCAGAGGCGACTCTAATGGTGGGTCCCGGGAACGGAAAAATGAAAGGACAATTGAGGGTCCCGGGACACATTTGCCGTAAAGTAATTACCAATATACCCGTATCCGTATATGTGTACCCGTTTTCTACCCACACATAAACACAGGCTCGAGTAAATACGAGTTGTAGCACAATGTAAAGCACAGAGAATGAAGTAATGAACTAATTGATATTGCATTAATGCACAAAACTATAAATGGAGGTACAGAGACTTAAAGCAATACTCGCATCGAAATAATGAATTAAGTATCATATTTTCTTAAACAAAACGTGAACACAACTGAAACTAAACACAACAGCAAATACCATTCACACAAAAGAATTCAACCTTAGGGTCATCTGAGCTCCTCTAAAATATTTACCGACAATGCACCGGAAGTTGGGCCAAGCAGGCTTCATTCATTGGCTTACTCCCGTTTTCAATTGAGCAACGAGCGCCGACAAACAAGGCAGTGGAGAATCGAGCTACGTCGTTTTCCCCGAAGAGCGGCCGTACCGTAGGAAGCGCTCGCGGCCCTCTCCGTCCTCATCCATTTGCGCGCCAAAGTCGTCAAATTTTACAGGCGGCGACAGGGGCGGCAGCCTAACCCCCTCCTCGCCGTCGTCCATCTCCGCGATCGACCCGGTCTCGTGCCCGCCGGCTCTCGTCAGTGACCCAGTTAAGTTATGGTGCGCTGCGCTGCCATCGTGGCGGTCGCCGAGCCCCTCTGCGCCCACGCTCCCCGCGCTCGGCATAAGGCTGCTTCCCGGGCTGATTATGGGGAACGCTACCTTTGGACGCACCGTATTAATGGGCTCCAACAAGCTTTTATGTATACGAGGATCCGTCAGCCGCGACGGCTCCATCGTCGGTAACGACCTCGACACCGGTAATTTCATCCGCGGCAGTACCACCACCTCCTCCCCGCCCTCCTCCAGCTCTCGCTCCAACGCCGCCGACCCCTGCGGCAGAGGTCGAAGATCGCGTCATTATCGTGCCGGCCGACACGGACACTGGCTGCGATGCCTACCTCGTGTCCGGAAGCTGGCGAATAAATATATAACGCAACTAAAATCAAAAGTGTGTCGAGATCGCGTCTGTTACTCTTATGCAAGCAATGACCTGTCGCAAGTTTGGCAAACACGTCAATTTTTTTTAATAACTAAAGGTTGAGTAAGACAATAAAGAATGTGGGACTAGCAATATTTAAAAAATCGTAAAAATAATGCTCTGGCAGGTATATCACGCCATCAAGCTTGTGGATTTCATTTAAGTCGCGACTGGTCTCATACCACATGTGAAAGGGGGTTAAACATAATAATTACATAAACAAAAAAATTCTCTTTAAATGGCACTGAAAGCATACGTAACGGGTCGATCCGGCAGAGTGTTGTGTAAAACTCAATCCCTTAAACCCAACACTCGAATCCTGATAATCACACTGCCCTTTCTCTAGGGAGTTTTCTATAAACACAAACACAAGCGAGCAATCCTCAAACTAAGGAGTGACCGGGGCAAAATGAAAAGATTTAAAAGAGGATATTGAAATTGAAAGACATACCTATGCAGCGCATGTTCAGATGTGCTCAACGTAACCCATATCAACGCAACCGCTGGGAACATGTTGACAATTTCGTAATTTACAATCCAGGTATGAGATCAAATCCAAGATCAGTGCCAATACAGATCTAAACTCTGATGCCAAAAAGTCAGCAGAATACCAAATCAAAGCTTTGATAGATCTGAATATGAATAAACTCAGTGAATAGGCCAATATCAATCGCGCCAATGCAAAGACGCCAGCAAATCTACAATTAAATGGCGATTTCATCGGTTTGCGGGTAAATTTCCGTGTTTGTTATTTAGCGACGGAGTCGACATAACAACAACCGAACGTATAAAGAATCGGATATGAACACGATGCCCGTCGAAGGCTGCTTACCGTGAGCTCTGCCTTGTAAAAGACGGTGCGGTTCTTGGGGTGGAGACTGAGGTTCTGAATGATGGAAGAGGCGAGCATGTAAAGCTTCGTCTCGACGCCGTTGGGGTCGGAGATGGTGGCGCTTTGGCGGGAAAAGTAGGAAATGATGCCAAGCAGCACGCGCAGCCCTTTGCGCGCAATGATAGTTTGGTTTTCGTTCAGCGTGCTCAGGTTCAGTAGGGCGCAGAGCGTGTAGTAGTAGTTCTCCAATACTGCCTGCAGAGAAAACAATCGAACAGATGCGCAATAACATTGAATGCACTCATTCAATATACACAATCATTCAATCAGAATCGTACGGTACTAAATGTTCACACTCACGACCTAATTTTATCATAGATTCAAAAAGATAAAAGGGATATAGAATGCGAACATCATTCGGACTGTTTGCATATCGACATATCTGTATACCCATCAACAAGTTAAACTTGAAATAAAGCCCTCACATGCGTTCACCGCATATTTCGGGTATGGATAAAATGTGGCAGGTGATTCGAATTCAGAAAACTGCGGCGCAACGTTCTTTCGCCCGGCACGCACCACCATGCCGTTGCAGTCCTTTTCATACAGCGCGGGGTGCTCCTCTTCGCCGGCGTCCACGGTCGGTCGGAAATTAACCTCGTCGCCGTCGCGCTCGCTCTCGAGGCGGATTGCGTAGCGCTTTTGACAGCGAACGAGCAGCTTCACGAGCTGCGTGATGCCATCGAGCGCAGCGATGTTCGCTTTCGTTGCCACCATTGCGGCTTTCGGGCGCGGTTGTAGGTACGGGGTGTAGTACGTCATACGGCCCAGGTAGCGCGCGCCGCGCATCTCCAAAAGGGGGTGCTTTGTCCTCAAGAGCTTGATCATCACCGCCTGCCGCCCAAAAAACAGTCAGCCGTCAGGTATGAGCTCTTAGTCAAATCGTTAACGAATTTCATAAGCAATTCATACGATAGGGAGCTGCGACATATGCGATCCCAAACTGTATTCCGAGAACAATGGCCCGAAAACCGTCGGAATGGCCGAGAGCGATAACACGAAAACCGTTTAGAGCATTTGTGAGTGTGTTTTTTTTAGAACAGCACGTCGAAAGAGAAATCAGGGGAAACACAAATCGCCGGTCAGTTACAGCGTTTGCGAACATAACCCAAAGAAGGAAAGCGAGAATTACACTCCATTTGGGTTAACAGCAAGGGCTGTGTCATCCATGGTGTGGTCCAACAACATGTCGACCGCAAAACTCGAACTCAAATTTTACCTAAGCGTATCTGGATGTGGTCAACCCGATGTCGCCTTAAAGCATTGTAGCAAACATATCAACGAGCCTCCTCCGTATAATAAATCTACGACTAGCTGAAAAGAATGCACTCGAAATAATTGGTCCGTGTCGCGTAGATTTCAGTGCGTAACATTTACATATTTTAATTCACTCGTATCCAGCTCACCTGCAGCGGGCGGGTGCCGTCCACGTGCTCGATGTTGGCCCATTCCTCCGCAAGATGCATCAAATGGCCCGCCGCAGCCTCGCGCAGTGTCGCGGGCCAGTATTCGGTGCTGGCAATGTTGATAAGCAGCTCCACCGCCCCGGCACGTACCACGAGCTTCTCCACGCTTGCACTGCGGACGGTGCAGTTCCATAGCGACGACTGCGCACGACGCGAGTCGAAACAATTAGGCGTGTGGGGTGGAAATGCAAGGGTATATTAAAAAAAGATCATTTTAAGCGACACTCAGTACATTAACACGCAAGATAATCGTATTTTGCAGCTGAGAATGTAATGAGTAAAACACCGACAGAAACGAAACCTTTTTTTTTAAAACCGCAATACGCATTAGGCAATGTTCAATGTATTGGAAAAACGTGGTTTGGCAGGATTAGGTGGAATAGGTCACGATTAAGACTGCGAATTAATATAATCATATAACTCTTCTTGGCAAAGTATCAGATACATGGATAAGTACCATTGTCCGTACTTAAAAGGAACCACAAGAAGCAGAAACTACATCCATACAAAAATGCATGAATGCCACATCATCGATCCATGAAATTATACCACAGCATACAATACTCAATAGCCGTAATGAGAGGGGAATTTTCAGTTCGCACTCACCACCGACAGCTGGACAACTTTCCAGCCGATGTACATTCGAAGAGTGAGTAACTTGCAGAGAATCAGCAGAGCATTTTCGACGCCTCTCGGCTCGCGCGGTTCAACGCCAGGGGGAGTAACGGAGACGCTCCACCATGTCTGCCGCTTCCGGCCGCCCGGCGGGACACCTAATTCGAAGACGTCCATGCGGCGAGGCAACACCGGGGAGTCTTCGTCGATGAGGAAAAGGCAAAGCGACGCCACGAGAAACTCGAAGAGCTTTAGTAGCGGCGCGTCACCCTCCTATTAACGCCAAACAAAGACAGGCATTTACTCGATATCGCTGTTTCATTGAAGCCGTGCCGATCACGTGAAAGAGCAGTCGTCTGAATCATTATTTGCTCGCTCGGTATTTTTTTAGTCAGTGCACTATTGGCCAAGAATGGTAAGTATAATTAATCACCCCATATCATATTAATATGAGCTTTCGAACAAATACTCTGAGGAATCATATTAAAACGCGCCGTATTCTCGGAACACCACAACTTATTGCAATCAAAGCTGCCAATCAAATAAGGTCAGCAAACCAAACCAATTGATCCCGTTTGCCATTCGAGCATCACGGGTCCCAAGTCCCGACTATCATAGATCGTGAGTTACACAGAAAATTGGTTTAACATAATAAACCAAATTCATAGGTAGTTGAGGAATTGTTCGTACCGTCATATCGTCCGAATTCAACAGCGCGTCGATCCAAGTCTGTCCAACCGACACCAAGATCTCCAGCCCCCAGTCCTTCTTCAGTCCCGGGCTGTCGGCGTCTTCGCCAGAGCCGGCGTCAGCCTCCGTCGGAGCTGCATCGTCGCCGGATGCCGTCGGGGTATTGCCTTCCTCACGCGCAGACTCGGCGGCAGCGGTGGAGCCGGTTTCATCGATGGTGCGCAGCCCGTCGTCGCCGACCTTCTGACTGTCCTCCGCCTTGTATTTCTCTTCCTTGTCCAGGTGCATCGACCCGAAATTCTGCTCCAGTTGATTCTGCGCGGCCTGGACCGAGTCGCTCACCTCGTTGGTGTCGCTTACGTCCTGCGGCAGCGGCAAATAACTCGTGTGAATCGGCCAAGTCGTCGCGATTTCACCGATAGAGCGTGTCTTTCATTTTGGGAATCGGTAATGAATGCCAATAATTTATATTGCACGTTGAACAGCGGCCGTATTTGCTTTTATATCCTAATTTGGGCCAAGCAACAAACGCGGAATCACAATATCCATACGCCATTGGAATACTGAATGGAATTGTCTGATCTACCTACTGAATCCCTAATCGGCTGATTCCAATAATTGCAGCAATGCCGCGGACAGGGATAGTTGTGGCCGAGTGCGACAACAAAACTTAAATGCGACGCAATGAGTAGCCGATGACACCCAACCTCGTATGAAGTGACGCGAGCGACTCCTTTTTTTTGGAATCAAAATGTAGCCGAACGGACCCATAAAAACAACACAGCGCCACCTCATATCCATGAATCCCATCTTCTTGTCATATAGCAAAAACAATATGAGGTTATTAAAAAATACGACGAAACGTAAAAACGGTCTCAACAATAGCCCCAGGAAATAGAACGTATTGGAAGAATCTATATATTGAAATACCGTGCACGAGCTGAGCATTCAGCCACGACATCGAAAGCCGAACGACTTTGTGATAAGCCAGGCGAGGAGGGTACCGACCTGTAATTGTTTCCTGAGCTTGGAGCCAGACTGCTGTCTCTCCGCCCCCGCCGGCGCCGGTCCGCCTTCCCCATCCTCCATCGGGTTCGTGTCGAAGGCTTCCGAGAGGAGCTTCCGATTTCCGCCGTTTCGAAGCAAAATCCAAAACGCGGCCATCAAATACTCGATCATCTCGATATTTGCGCTGTTTTGCATCAACGCGGCCAGCATGGCGAGCGCTTTCGCCGACACGGTGCCGGCCATGGTCGACAAGTACATGACGCCCACCGCCGCCGAGTGCTGAATAACCTTGAAGAGCTCCGGGTCGGCATCCTTCGTGAGTGCCGCCTCGAGCAGCCGATCCATCGCTCCGCTGGCCAGCAATCGTTCGCGGTGCGGGCCAAACATGCACTCGTCGCCTTGCGCCGTAAAAGAGTGCCCCGCCAGAAAAGCCAACCTGCATCATTGCAAAGCGGACACACTTTAAAGTTTGCAGTAATGTGAAACGTAGACGAACCACAAAATTGTGCTTCTATGTCAATCATAAAGCAAAATCGTGATATTGCAAGCAATTACAACGTCCATCGAGAATATTAGGCAATGTTATGTTCAGAAGTGGAGAATTGAGAAGCGACCGACAAAGGTAACCTCACAATTGGCGGATCGGGTGGAGTTACAGCCAGACATATGACCCGGCGTTAATTGATGCATGATAAAGGCAAATAATTGCGGCTGTCCCTAACAAAATTCAAATCAATAAGAAAATCATAGATTCAAAACTCATTGCTTATCATATCAAATTTTCGTTGCTTAAGGCGTTCGATTCGTTAAGTCGAAACTCGTCAGTCACAAAGTTACGCGAATAGCGTCCGTTAATGGCGGAGAGAAACATTTATTAAATAAGCCATTGCTACTTTCCTTGTACATGTACCCCTGGGGATGTTTAATCATAAATCTTCGGCTTTTAATGTCAACTTGACAAGCAACTCGTAAATATTGTACCGATGTCGACGGCGCACGCACCCGGTGGTCGCTGCGGCGCGTGTGTGGCCGTTGCCGCGCAGCTCTTGGTCTTCCTTGATGATGATCATCTGCAGCATCGCATTGACGGGGCCGTCCTCGCTGCCGTCGACGTGACTCTCCATAATGACTCCCGCCGCTTCCTCGTTGCTACCCAACGTCGCGACGGTGGCGGCGACGCAGTGCAGGACCCGCGCGACGGGGTAGCGCGCGAGCCCGATCGTCTGAAATGCCATCGATGCCAAAATGTCGATCTGCTTCACCGTCACGCCGCCGCCGTCTGCTCCATTTCACAAGTCAGCGAGGGTACGATCGAATTAGCTAAATAAATCAATTAATATCTATTTTGTCATCATCATGATTGTATGATGAAAACAAGTGTCCAAAACGAATCCAAAGTTGAACACGCGTTTTAATAAGGGACTCCATGCTATGAATTAGGTATTTCCTTTAAGGATTTCAAGTGGATTGAACGGCCCTGCGAACTTTTATGGATATTCTCACAAATCCAGAAATCGCCGTTGAAATAATTTCAATTTTAAATCAACATTTTCGTGACTTCTGTCTAAGAATGTGTTTCAGGACCTCATATGTAAACGGGTCAATTCGCATTCGTACGGCAAACCAAATACACATTGAACGTGGATGTCAGTATCAATGTGTTCATAACAGGCGAAATCAATTGAAATGCATCACACTGCGCCTTATTGCATTTTCCCGATTATATGTTCCCATCGTATGCCGAATTTCTCAACAATCAATAACAATAATACCACAACATGAAAAATCGACAACACCCCTACACATCAGGTCTAATATGATACTGCTTTTCCTCTCATAAAACGGGGCAGTCGCAAATATGTATGCCATAACGCTAACTAACATGTACCCCCCTTAAAATTTGAGGGATGTAAACTTGTAAGTGACACGCGCATGCAGTAAATCATCAGGAAAAGAATGGTCAACACGCCTAAACAACACGTCGAGGCCTTTCCAGTCGCCAAAACGTCAAATCCGCGACCATTTCCGCACTCATTCCCCCCTTGTGTTTCTTCGCATTTTTCTGCTCACATGTCCGAATCACTGTCATGCGATATCATGTTTGTTTCTGTTATCTGAGAGCCATCTCGCGTGCATGCAAGGCCGAAAAAGGAAGATGACGGGGGGCGAAACCTGGTTGGACACACTCGTACGCTGAACCCCACATCGCCTGGCCTGCAGCCTCCGCCAGCTTGACAGCATGACCCGCGTTCATGTCTTCCGTGCCATCCTTGTCCAACACCTGCAAATAATACACGGACGCCCACACCCGCGGCAGTAAGGCGTAGCCATGCGATGCCAAGAGCCAATAAATAGAGGACGATTTACTTTTTGTTTTTTCTAATTAACCGACGACACTGTTCCTTCATCCTTCAGTAAAGGGAATCATTATCGATGATTCAAATCCTCGTGGTATAATTGATGTTATCATCATCATATTGGGGGTTTTTCCTTTCTTTCTCACGAGTTGCTTCAACTCATGTTTTTGCTCTTTGTCAGATTGTCAATCTGGAGCAATTAAAATGTGCCTCGATCGCCAGCGGTTCCAGAAATAAGCACTACATATCGCCAAAGCAAACATTTACACGGTAACGATTTTTCCTTGTCACGGGAATCATGTAAAGAGTTCAGAATGAGGTAAGCAACGCCGCCGCGTCGGCCAATACAGCGAATGGATGGTGCGGACATTGGAGGAAATATATGGTCAAAAAATACACTTTGAAGGGTATCATTTCAAGATGTATTACATTCAAATACAGTCATACACAAGATGAGCTCTAAAGCTCAAACTCACAGTTTGACTCCTACGAATTCAAATTTGGAAAGTGCGAAGAAAATACGAGGGGAAAACAACCCATTGTTTGAGTTTCGGTTGAGGAAAAAAGGGGTGACAACGGCAGCAATGAAAAAATATCCTCACAATGACAACAAAGGTAAAATACCTGACAAAAGTAAGGTATGCCGGGGCGCCACTTACGTCGAGTGTCTGTCGGAGCAATTGCATGCACGCGCTGAACATAATCGGCGCCTCGCCGCGCTGCCGCACCATCGTCATAACCTCCTCGTCCAGCACCAGCGTCGCCAGCGCTGCTGCCATGCAGAAGCAGAGCTGCAGGAAGCCCGGTCCGCCGGCCTCACTCATGAGCGCCAACAATGTCTTCAGCTGTCCGCTCTTGATCAGGCTGTGCCTTACCTCTCCGTCTCTCTATTTGAAAAAATAAAAAGCAGTACCGTCAGACGTTAGATAAGGGAAATCAGATACTCTTATTGACAGATACATAGGAAAAACACTCCCGTGACACGGTAGGAAACGTAAAATGTGCCTCAAAAAGAATACGGCTCGGGAAATAAATTAGCCAAAACGCGAGTGCGTTCAAATGTAATATTTAGTGTAGAGTGTAGCGTAATTCGGTTTTAGTGTAGAGTGACGGCGAGCAACAATACGCACGCATACTCCATGACCGACCCTAAACGCACTCCAAGATAGTGTATATCTAAAGCATAAGCACGGCATCGCATTAATCTGACCAGTCCATTGAAGGCTTCTAAAATAAAAATGTCTTATGAAGTAATGAAATTACGCACCCGCAAAATCTAAAAATGTTATCATGAAAGTCATGTAATCTTAAATGTAAATGCAGCCCTGACTCATCATTTGCTGCGGTCTTGGCAACTACTCAAGGGCCATTTTCCGTCAGTTACAAGATCAGCAGTATGGGAAATGAAGTATCCGTATAGAAAATCAGCAACATAATTGGTCGAGTTGCACAGATAAACAGCTTCAATGTTATCAACACCAGAATAAAGGGAAACAAATAATCCAAAGTCTTATCGACACCAAATGCTCGATAAGTGCATGCAGATGATCTTGAGGCTGATCGGATCGCATCAGTATCTAGGGGTACACTTCTTCTGATATGCATGAAGCTAATTGATATATTAGGGAATCAATTATTCTAACAGAGCCGACCTGAATGAGGGAGCAGAGGATGCGCGCGCAGTCGACGCGCCGCTTCGCGGTGACCTCGTCCTTGTAACCCTCCAGGCTCCGACACATGGTGAGGAGCGTCTTGAAGTTGGGCTCCGCCTGGATGAGCGGCGCGCGACAGTTCCTGTCGACCAGCAGCATCGCCAGCGTGCCGATAACCACGCTCTGCACGTCGTCGCGCGTCTTTTCCTCGATTGATTTCGATTTCGAACTTTTCGGCGTCGCCGCTTCCTCGTCGCCCTTATTTTCATCTTTCGCCCAGTTCTCCGTCACCACCTCGAGCTTCATCGTCTCCTGCGACATCGCAAGCCCCCGAGCGAGGGTCAGTCGCCGTCTCGGAAACAGCAAAAATAAAGCAACGCTACATTCGTTCGAGGAAGCGCTTTTTCGCGACGATAGATCCAACGCATATTGTCAAATGAGCCCTTTGTCTGCACAAGTTCCAACGCCGTTTTTTTTGTACTGATAATCGAGAAATGTTCATACCAAATCCATAGGCTCCTACTCACACATTCACTCAATATAATTCCACAGCCCGCGCCGTTTTACACTTGAACAGCGACAAGGGCAGGATTGGTCGCCTTAATTTTGAGACAATGGCCTTTTTGTGAACGATGGTTGGGTTCCAGAATAAACCTGCCAACTTTTTGAAGGAATTGGACTTGAATAAGGCCAAAAAAATTGCATTAACGAAATGTGTCGCATATGCTGTACATACTTAGTATACGTAAGACGTAACAACGCCGTCGAAACAATAACTTGAGTAATTACCCAAATTGTTTAAGCTTAAGCTTTTGACGGTCACAAATTGGCCAAACATGTGGTCGACGATCCAAAATATCGATGGACAGCCAGTGTCGTAATATTCCGAAAGAGTATGCAGTCCGCTACAAGTCGGCGCGCACCTTGAGGATGACGAGCAGCTGCTGCACCACGCCCGCATCTCCAAAGGTGCGTCGATGGGCGGACGAGGTGGAGAGCGCCCAGATGGCGGAGGCGGTGGTGTGCACGACACGCCAGTCGGGGCTTTTCAGACAGTCGACGAGGCAAAGGACGCGGACGCGGACGATGTCGTTGTGGTTGTCCGGATTGACCGCGAGCTCCCACATCCCGTGCACCCCTTCCAACTGCACCTCCACGTCGTCGTGCTCGACTTTGGCCTGCGCAAGCAGTGGCAACCCATCCGCCGAGTGACACACGTGTGTCAACCCAAATGCATTATGAACGCAAATATCCCAATCAAGACCAGCTGACCCGTCAGCGCAATCCAATATTTCTGAAAATCTATAATCCAAATTATGGTAAATACTCTGCAAACGTTAGGTACGCCGGACAAATGTATTCACATCCGGAAAAGATACATCTGTTTCGAATTACTCAATATTCATAAACACGGCGACAATTTTCGCTCGACACATGTGCCACATAATTTCAATCACATCATTTAACATTTTTCATGCTGCATCAATCTGGTCCAGATGAATTTGTACAATGTACTGAAGCGCGATGCCCGGGGAGTACCGAAGCACCTGTTGCGTGAAGACGTAAAGAAAGGCCGGAGCACTCAAACTTATTTCACGCATGGCAAGTATTACCCAAAGTTGGGAAACCTCTCTTGCTATACTTTAAGGCACAACAAAGATATGCACGTGTAACATAAGTAAATTGTGAAACACGCGAGTGCTGAAATTCGAACTGTGTGAAATAGTTCTAAAGAATTATGCATATGTGATGACACAGTCAAAATTTAGATCAACATAGACACAAGCAACGCATCAAGGCGGAATCAGCATTAAACACTGGGCAAGGCCTCTTGTCGATGGCTTGACAATATCGGCCCATTGGTACTTAATGACGAGGGCGGCGAAACGGTTTAATTCCATAACGTCCCCGTCGCACTGGCGTCACAGGGGGTCGTCTTGGAGGGGGCCAATGGGAGGAGGCCGCTACATTCGCAACGTACCTGCAGGAACTCGGCAGTCTTGCGGAGCCGAGCCTGCCCGGACCAGGGCTGGTCATAGATGAGCTGCAGCCAGTCCTCGTTGGTTTTTATTTCTCGGTACTGCCGAAGCGCAATTGGGGCAACAGATCGTCCGTTCAATTGGTCGCTCGCGGACTCCGAGTTCAAATCGAGTGGCACTATTATAAGATCATGGTTGCAGGCACTGCGCAAAGTTCAATGGTGACTGTTCTAAAATGGGCCATACAAGGGGTATACCCTAGAGTGATTGGGAATTCAACCGAAACAAACTCGAACAGTCGCCCGTCTTTGGCCTTTTGGTCCTAAACATCTGAACACACATGTTACGATTTGTGTATGAAATCACTTTTTCATCAGATCGCGCGAAGCCAAATTGACAGCGCTTCAAATTGATTAATAAATTCAATCAACGACTTTAATCGATGTGATTGTATATCCGTACGCAACCCCCGGCATGAATCACCGAATCAGTGGTAAGCATAGATGGCGCAGGGTAAGATGGTGCGCCAATAGTAAGAGAGCAGCCTGAGTCGAACCCGTTCAAATCAGTAATTACACGGAATCAATGCAAGTCGCCGAGGATGTACATATGTAAATATAGAGATTTAATGCTGATTGCCCGATTTTTACTTGCAATCTACATCGTCTCTATAAGACGGACGAAACGACCTTCGATTTTGATGTGTGCAATGAACTCAAATAATTGGTAGAAAGGAGAACACCTTAATGTCGTAGCGGGCCGTAATCTTTTCCCGCTTTTTGGGGTATCCCTTGCTCATCGCGACCGGCCGGCCCGCGTCCGCCTCGCCCGAATGATGATGCCCCTCCTCGCCACCGCCCTCCTCCACGATCGGCCGGGCCGACCGGTTGCCGCGGGCGGCGATGGGCTGTCCAATACACACACGCCCAGCCCTCGTCAGCGAGCCCAGCAATACGCAATAACACCGAGATAATAAAACACGTGAACTCCCAAAGGTAATAAGGGATGCAGACACAAATATGCAACGGCAATAATGTGCTATCATTAGTTAAATATATTTAGCAAATACCACAATGAGTCGAGCAACGATATATCATACTCTATCATTGAATTCATTATTGACATGATAATCGATTTTGGATGTTAATATGATATGATGAAGCGAGAAGTTTCCGGGAAAATGCTACTTTTAAGTACTCATTTCAAAACAGTATTGTTTTTATTAGTCTCAATATAAATGTCCGTTTTGGCAGTATCAGAAAGATTACTTTGATGCGTGGATCAAATAAATTATTGCTGTGGGCTTCAATTCGAGGGCAATTCACCTCGTTGGGTGTGAGGCGGATGTCGTAAAAGGGGAGCTCCCAAAAGAGGTTCAGGTTCCACCCCCAAAACGTGGTGGTGCGCTTGGTCGTCCGTTTCCCGGGCTCCTCGAACACCTCCACCTTGTCGCTGCCCGCGCTCTCCCAGTAGTTGGGGTTCTTACCGAAGTACCGCCCCACGGCGCCGAGGTAGTCGTCCAGTGACGGGTTCACCGACGTGTCGTCGTCCACGCGCAGGTCGGCGCCCGCCTTGCGTAGCGCGCGCTGCGCGCGCTCGCTGGTCCGTGTGAGCGGCAGTTGCAGCACCTGTGGTCGACGCAAATCGACCGACTATTAGAAGTGGCAGACAGCCGTGTTGCATTGCGCCCGACACAGGTGCTGCGAGGGGGCGGACACGACGATGGCGATGGCCATTGTTCTCGGAGAGCGGACGAGACGAGCAGCGGCCGTCGCGTACTTTAGACAGTACTTATTAGCGTATATTAATGGGTTGATCATACTTATATAGACACACAATCCATCGCCGACCGCACACAATCCATGTGCCCGCCCTTGCGCAGGATGCGGATGAGGACGTGAGGCACGTTGGGGTTGAAAAGGATGTCAAAACATGCAAAAGGGGTGGAACGCGGTGCATTTTCTTGCGCGCGGAGTATTCTCATATTTGCTTCGAAATTGCGCGTCTCTCTCACTCTGTCTCGACGTAAACTGCGCCGCGCGCCTTGTCCCTGGGTCATCTCTCATAGTTTCGCTCGTTCTTTCATGTTGTGCCATTGATTGGGCTGATTTTGGGGTTTCGCTTTG
>JAPMLY010001859.1:0-77235 GCA_026401115.1 Tetraselmis chui | reverse complement strand
CTCCCAACATATGGACCACGCGGCCACCATATGGCCCCTCCTATCCCCGAAGAAACCCCGCCCCACTACCTCGACCATTAATCCCACCTGGCTCTCTAAAAAAACACACAGACTCATTCGTAAACTCCGCAAATGTAGCACCAACGGCGGCCCCCTACCCCTAGCCCAAACCCTCCTTCAAACCTCTGACTATCTTTCCCCTACCGATATCCACCACCAATGCCAGGCACGCATACGCCAACTACTCCGAACAACCACTACAGATATACTCCAAAAGATTAAAACCCGCACCAACACTGCCTACGACGCCTCCCCAAAATCCTCCCACCGCCGCTTAAAAATTAAAAGCGGCCTCCTCCCCGCGACCACAGCAACTACAACTCTCCACCGCATTACCAAGCCCGATAAAACCACAGCATCCTCCCCCTCAGCCGTCATTAAGGCGGTCCACTCCCACTTCACCACCGAACTCACGCGAGCCACCCCGCCCGACCTCCCAATACCCCCCTGGGAACACCCCGACAACCCTGACAACTTCAACATCGAACCCCGAGGGGACCCCACACTCACACTAGCCGACATGATTACCCGCGATACATTCGATAAAACCCTCAACTCGCTAGGCACAGGCAAAGCCCCCGGCCCCGACGGTATCCCCAACGAAATTCTCAAGTTCCTACCCCCGGAGACCCGCTCCACCCTCTTCTCCCTCCTATCCCTCCTTGCCCATAACTCCTACACACCCCCTGAATGGTGCCATAGCACAACATGCCTATTACATAAAAAAGGGGACCCCACCCTCCTTGACAACTACCGCCCCATCGCCCTCATGAATAACCTTCTTAAGCTATGGACAGCACTAATCAAAGACGCAGGCTCGAAATATGCCGAAACCCACGGCATCCTCAGCGACCAACAGGATGGCTTTCGACAACACCGCAACATCCACGACGCCCTCTCCTCCATCATCATGGCCATGGAGGACGCAAAACTCCACAACAAAGACATCTACGTCATGTACGCAGACTTCAAGGGCGCCTTCAACGCAGCAGACCACCGCATCATGTTCAAACACATGAGGCAACTCGGTATGCCCTCCACTTTTGTAGATACATGCGAACACCTCTACGGAGTCTCATCCACAGACTACATTACCCCGTATGGTCCCACCCCCTCCATAGACATAAATCGAGGTACCCTACAGGGCGACACCCTCTCCCCGTTCCTGTTTACCCTCTTCCTTGAACCCTTTCTTCGCTGGCTCACTGTGGGTAGCCGGGGCTACCGCCCAGGGCCCCCCGCCACTAACGTCGACCCAACAGAACCCACAGCCACATACCCCGGACACGGATTCGCCGACGACCTCAGCCTAGCCACGGGCTCGACCCCAAACATGGCCATCCAATTAAGGAAACTCTCCCTCTTCAGCGCCTACACAGGTATGACAGTCAACATCCGCAAATGCTGCATTACCGGCGCCCTTTGGCGTACAGGCAACGCCCTCTCCCTTGCCAACATCACCCTCCTCACATCCCGCCTCCAATCACAGTTCATCACCATCAACTCCACCCCGGAGCCCATCCCCACCATAGGCCCCTCGGATACATACCGCGTCCTTGGGGTCGAACTCAACACCTCCCTCACCTTCACCAAACACTGGCACGAACTCAAACGCACCACCACATCCCTCATCAACGCCCTCTCCTCCTCCCTACTAACCCAGTCCCGCAGAATTCGCGTCATCCGTGGCCTCCTCATCGGAAAACACTTTACCCTCCAACTCGGCCTCTTCAGCGACTCCCAATTGGACACCCTCGAAGGTCAAATATGCCGCGCCCTCCGCTCAGCCGTCTCCTCGGTACGTAACCTCCCCCGCACTGCCCTCCACCGGCCCACCTCCGACCTCGGCTATGGCCTCCCCTCCCTCAAAGCACATGCCGCACAACTCACCGTCTGCCACCTCCACAAAATCCTGAACTCCCCCGGTTATAGGGGCCACATGGCCAGAGCCCACATACACAACATCTCCACAACATACTCCCACTGGCCCACTGAATCGATAATGTCAGGCAGTCTATCCCCCCCCACGCTCAGAAGCCTAGTGCGCGCCCAACGCGACGCCGGTACCATGTTTCACAACATCCCCCCCCTCTCCCTCACCAACCCCATTGCCTCCACACTCCGCACCCATTTCACCAACCAGGACGCCGCACTCCTCACATCCCTCAGAGACAGAGCCACACATATCACAGACCCACACACATACAAACAAGCATACCACGAATTCTCACCCCGCAAGACACACACTTCCCTCCTTCCCCGTCTTAACCCCCTCTGGCAAAATCACATAACCGAATGGTCACAAGTCCTCCTCCGCGCCACCCCTTCCTCCTTCATCCTCAAATCCTGCCAGTCCATCACCAAACTCACGGGGTCCAACACCTCCCTCACTATCCCAATACGCCTTCTCGCCGCAGTCCTCACCGAACCCACCGACACTGTCCACAACCGCCTCCCCGTCACAAACCTCAACCCCAAACAAGCATCCCCCCCCACCACTCTCCACCCCTCATGGGTTCCCCTCCTCACGTCACACCTCCCCCGCCCTCCTCACACTCTCTCCCCCTTCACCCACTCCTCCCGCACCAACACCTACTCCCCCACTGCACCCATCACGCACATAGACACAGAATACCTCTCCCCCTCAGACCACCATTTCCCCCCCTGCGACGTAACGCGAATCATCTCCAAACACAAAGACACAGAATACGGACAAACCCAATACATGGTCGAATGGGCCCCGGAACACCTCACGGAATGGGATATACAACTCCAACTGGACGACGGCTTCCGACTCATCTCTTCCACCCCCACCTCGGTAAACCTACCCACCCCCACCCCCGCCGATTGCTCCATATGCCACAACCCTCTGCACTTAGAACCCACCTCCACCTGCAGCACATGCCCGCACTTTGCCGTCCACTCCCAATGCCGCCCCGCCTTAGGCCCCGCCTCATGGCAATGCGACTGGTGCGCTCGCGGCAAACAACACGACCTCACCCGCCTCCACGAGGTCCAGTGGGCGCCTTGCCTTCAACTACACGACACCATCAGTGAGACCCCCTCCGGCCCCACCGCCCTCACCGCATTTAACTCCGGCTTTGTCCCCTCCACCACACCCATCCTGCCAGAACCCGGACCGCCACCTTGGACACACCGCCTTATCACATTCAACCACACCCCCATCAACCCTGACCTCGACATGCTCCCAACCGGTAAATTCGCCATCCACACACACCCATCACTCCACGACACAACCATACTATGCACCCCCGACGGCCGCGCGGTAACCACCCTTAACGGCCCCCGCGTCCGCCACCTATACCAACTCTTTCGCCCCGACCTCTCCGACCATACATTCGAAGAGGAGGTCTACAACCTCCTCACTCGCCTAGGCTCCCGCTCTGAAATCCACTCTCCTACACCCGCCACCACCACCCGCAACAGATGGGCCACCAGAGAAGACCTCCTCTCGGCTCTCCGTCACACATTCCACATCCAGACAGAACTCTACTCAGACCCCCTCAATAAATCACTCCACTCGCACACCTACCACTCACTCTACCCCGAAGACATAGTCTTCTCATCCAGCGGCAGCAATGCCCCACACACATGGCAAGGCACCAACATAGCCAACCCCGAATACGACCACGAATGCATGCGCCGAGCCATGGAACATGCAATCACCAGCGCACACCGCACAGCCTCACACACCCCCAGCGCTACCATCCTCATACTCCCCCGTTGGGAACACACCCCATACCGCCACTCCAAGTATATCAACTCCCCCTACACACATCACCTATACACCCTTCCCAATGACGCGAACACCTTCTTACCCCCAGACCAACACACAGGCCACCCCACCCCTACCCCATTCGGAACACGCTGGATGGTCGACATCTACCTAGTAGCTAACTCCCTCGCACTCCCCACCCTACCCTCACACACTGCCATGACCGCACTCCACAACACCCTCGAGTCCATATACGACACACACCTCCCGAACCCCACCATCACCATCCCACCTCCATACCTCACAGACTCCTACTCACCTCACTCCGCAGGCATATACTACTTCCCCCCCAACCCCACTCACCCCCTTACCTACCCCCTCCAAGAACGCACACAACTAACATACTCCCCCACCAGAGGCACTCTTGCTTGGAACTGGCAGGACTTCGTATACACAGACGGCTCGAAAAAAGGAAGCAGCTCCCCTCTAGGGGCCGCAGCCACCCACCCAGCCTCGACACCAACGTCAAAATCCTGGTGACCTCTACCCCTCCCTCCCATACTATCAATCGAGCCGAACTAGCTGGCATTGACATAGGCCTCCAACTAGGCCATACCCACCTCCTAACTGACAGTGCGTGCTCCCTCCGTCTCATACAAGGATACCTTAACTGCCCCTCCGCTTATAGGCACAACATCCACCGCGACACACTCCTCTCTATCACACGCACCATCATAACCCGCTGCAACGCAGGCATCCGCACACATCTCGGGAAAATTAAAGCACACAACCACTCACTCGGCAACGACCTCGCTGACGCACTCGCTAACCAGATAGCGGATGGTCAAACACCAAACACCACATACAACACAGGCTCGGACGTGTCCATCGGTCACTGGACCTGGCCTTACACCCTCATACCACAGACTCAAGGGGCACCCATACCATACATATACACAAACCTCAAAGCCGACGCACACACCCACAGCTGCAAACACACACTTACACCCCTCTCACAGACATCCAAACACGGCGCCCTCCTCGCCCGCGCCGCGGCAGACGGCGCCGACTTCACCTTCCACAAAAAACACACAACACTCACCAACACCCAATTCACCCACAAACAAGAATTCATATGGGGCGTCCACAACACCCGCCTCCTCACACACAACCCCACCATGCGCTGTCCCATGTGTGGCCAATTCACCAGCAACGGCCACATGGCCGGTAACTGCCCATCCATGTCTGGCCTAAGACAGGACCGTCACAACAGCGCGCTACAACTCCTACTATCCCTCCTGGAACGCCACAACGGAGGACGCTGGGAGACTATCACTGCAGACTTCGGTAACAAACCCATCAAGTCTTTCACCCGCCCCACCCCCACCTACACCCCTCTTGACTGTCACCCCCCGCACCCCACCCACATGCCCACCCGCCTTGTTGACGCAGACGAAGGTCTCTCGCCCGACTCCCTAACCTCGTGCCCCGCTATCCTCCCCCCCGAAATCCTCCCGCCTGCACTCCGTCCCCCGGCGTACAAACCCGATTTCATACGCCTCCTCGAACCTCGCTTCGTCGGTCACAACAACGGCCGCCGCCGATACTCATCTATCAGGAAAATACAGATAGGGGAATGGAAGTACTGCACCGACCACAACCTCTCACACACAGCTAGCTTGATTAGGGACAAATACACACCCCTCGCAAATGCCATCCGAAACCACTGGCCAGGTACCGAAGTCGACATCTTACCCATAGTCATGAGCCGCACGGGCACTCCGCACTCGTCCACCATAGCAAGTCTCACCTCTCTCCTCACCCTCCGCACCGACCCTCCCGACAAACTAGTCACCAAAGCACGACTCGACACATCTCGCATCCTTTCTTCACTCCATGCACACACCGTCCAATGGCTGCATTATCTCCTCCTTGTCTACCGCACCAAATCACGCACGACCACTCGCCGAGCCTCCGCATAACGCACCTCCCCAAGCCATTCTTGCACACCGCTTTTAAACCGCTTCAGACCCTCCCCGGGGGGGAGTAAAACCCCCGACCACACTTGGAGAGGTTGGACATAGGTGGTTAACGGTCTAGCCCTGACTTGTAAGTTCCCTGTTTGACATAGTTGGGAGGGCCCAGAGACAGCAGCCGACGCATCCGGCTTTTTGGTGAAAAACCGGCGCATACGGTACATGTTGTAAACAATTTCAATTTCAATTTCAATTTCACGATACCATCCACCCCGACCTCGACATGCTCCCTACCGGTAAATTCGCCATCCACACATACCCATCACTACACGACACCACCATACTTTGCACTCCCGATGGCCGCGCGGTCACCACCCTTAACGGCCCCCGCGTCCGCCACCTATTTCAACTCTACCGCCCCGACCTCTCGCGGCACATGTTCGAAGAGGAGGTCTACCACCTCCTCACTCGCCTAGGCTCCCGCTCAGAAATCCACGGACCCACACCCGCCACCACCACCCGAAATAGATGGGCCACTAGAGAGGACCTCCTCACAGCTCTCCGCCAAACATTCCACATCCAAACCGAACTCTACTCCGATCCCCTCAATAAATCCTTTCACTCTCACACATACCACTCCCTATACCCCGAAGACATAGTTTTCTCATCTAGCGGCAGCAATGCCCCACACACATGGCACGGCACCAACATCGCTAACCCCGAATACGACCACGACTCCATGCGCCGCGCCATGGAACACGCAATCTCCAGCGCACACCTCACAACCTCTCACGCACCGAGCGCAACCATCCTCATACTCCCCCGATGGGAACACACACCCAACCGCCACTCCAAGTACATCGACTCCCCATACACCCAACACCTCTACACCCTCCCCAATGACACGAACACCTTCCTACCCCCCGACCAACACACAAGCATACCCACCCCTACCCCATTCGGCACACGATGGATGATCGACATCTACCTCATCGCTAACCCCCTCGCACTCCACACCCTACCCTCACACACAGCCATGACCGCACTCCACAACACTCTCGAATCTATCTACGACACTTACCTCCCCAACCCCACCATCACCATCCCACCTCCAAACCTCCTCGACACCTACTCCCCTCACTGAGCAGGCATCTACCACCTCCCCCCAAACCCCACCCACCCCCTTACCTACCCACTCCGTGAACGCATGCAACTAACATACCCCACACTCGAGGAACCCTTGCTTGGAACTGGCAGGACTTTGTATACATAGACAGCTCAAGAAAAGGAGGCGCCTCCCCCCTAGGAGCAGCCGCCACCCACCCCGCCTCGGACACCCGCATCAAGATCCTGGTGACCTCTACCCCTCCCTCGCACACAATAAATCGCGCTGAATTAGATGGCATAGACATAGGCCTCCAACTTGGCCATACCCATCTCCTTACAGACAGTGCGTGCTCCCTCCGCCTCATACAAGGCTACTTGAACTGCCCATCCGCCTACATACACAACATCCACCGAGACATACTCCTCTCTATCACACACACCCTCAAAACCCGCTGCGACATAGGCATCCGTACACACCTAGGTATAACTAAAGCGCACAACAACTCCCTCGGAAACGACCTTGCAGACACATTAGCCACCCAAGGAGACAACATTGTGTTTATTGCAAGAGACCCATACGGAATACTTGCAGCGATTGTGGTGTTATTGTTTGTCCTAGCACTTGCCCTAGGGATTGCTTTAGCACTCACGTTGCTGACCACCTGATGGCGGCCGGTTGGGCCCCCACCGCGTTAAGCAATTATAGCGATAGGCGCGGCCAACCGAACCACACGGAGTCATCTCTCCGCCGTGTAAGCCTTTTAATACGTGCGTACTACTACCTTGCCCCAAAATATGCGTGCAGGAACTCACCGGTAGCAAGATCGACGGGCATGTGAGACGCCGAAAGAATATCGGCGGGCCGTTGTACGGGCGTACAGTGGGTTATCCTCCATGGCCCGACGGTTGCGCAACACACACCCACCCCGTGCCGCCCACAGCGTGTCGTCCTTGACCTAAACAACCACAGAAATGAAGGTTAGCCATAGAGTTTGCGTTTTGAGCATAGGGTGGGGAGGTGCTTGGCGAGATATAGGTTCAATGGGCGTTCCGCCGTGATGGCGCCGGATGCCGACTTACTGCCGGCGCCATTAGGTTAACTGCTGCCTCCGGCGACAATATCATACCAAAAGGGGCGTGTGTGGAGCATGTAGCTTTAAGGGCTCTAAAATTCTCGGACGTTTGGGTTTCACTCGACGCGGTCGACAAAAGTATGTATTTCACTGTACGCCCGTACATTACTATACCCGATGTCCGATAGATAGGCCTCCAACTAGGCCGCACCCACCTCCTCACAAACAGTGCGTGCTCCCTCCGCCTCATACAAGGCTACTTGACCTGCCCATCCGCTTACGGCCACAACATCCACCGCGACACACTCTTCTCCATCACACACACCCTCACAACCCGCTGCACCGCTGGCATCCGTACACACCTCGGCAAAATTAAAGCACACAACCACTCACTCGGGAACGACCTCGCAGACACTCTAGCTAACCAAGTCGCGGACGGTCACCCACCCGACACTACATACACCACAAGCTCAGACGTGTCGATAGGACACTGGACCATACACTGGCCATACACCCTCATTCCACAAACCCTAGGGGAACCCATACCCTACAGATACACCAACCTCAAAGCTGACGCTCACACCTACAGCACCAAACACACGCACATACCCCTCTCACAAACATCCAAACACGGTGCCCTCTTCGCCCGCGCCACGGAGGACGGCGCCGACTTCTCTTCCACAAAAAACACACAACACTCACCAACATCCAATTCACCCACAAGCAAGAATTCATGTGGGGAGTCCACAACACCCGCCTTCTCACACACAACCCCACCCTGAGCTGCCCCATGTGTGGCCAATTCACTAGCAATGGCCACATGGCCGGTAACTGCCCCACCATGTTTGGCCTAAGAAAGGACCGGCACAACAACGCGCTGCAACTCCTACTCTCCCTCTTGGAACGCCACAACGGAGGTCGCTAGGAAGCCATCACGGCGGACTTCGGTAACAAGCCCATCAAATCATTTACGTCCCCCACACCCACCCACACCCCTCTTAGCTGTCACCCCCCCCACCCCACTCGCATGCCCACCCGCCTTGTTGTTGCTGACGAAGGTCTCTCGCCCGACTCCCTAACCTCGTGCCCCGCCATCCTCCCCCCCGAGATGCTCCCCCCCGCGCTACGACCCCCCGCACATAAGCCCGACTTTATCCGCCTCCTCGAACCTCGTGTCGTCGGTCACACAAACGGTCGCCGCCGGTACTCATCCATAAAAAAGATTCAAATAGGGGAATGGAAGTACTGCACGGACCACAACCTCTCCCAAACAGCTCACCTCATACGTGCCAAATGCACTCCCCTTGCAAACGCCATCCGCAACCACTGGCCAGGCACAGTGGTAGACATCCTAACCATCGTCATGAGCCGCACATGTACACCGCACTCTTCCACCATCACAAGTCTCACCTCCCTACTTACCGCATGCACCGACCCTTCTGACAAACTCATCTCCAAAGCACGCCTTCACACGTCTCGCATCCTTGCACAACTCCACACGCATACTGTCCAATGGCTACATCATCTCCTACTTGTATACCGCATCAAATCCCGCACGACCTCCCCCCGCGCCTCCACACACTGCCCCTTCGCACGCCCCTAAATGCACGCTGCCCTCACCTCGTATTGCACAACTCCCCGGGGGGGAGTAAAACCCCCGAACATCCTTGGAGAGGTTGGATTTAGGTGGTTAACGGTCCAGCCTTGACATGTAAGTTCCATGTATGGCATAGTTGGGAGGGCCTAGAGACGGCAACCGGCGCATACGGCTTTTGGTGTAAACCGGCGCATACGGTACATGTTGTAAATAATTTCAATTTCAATGGCGGGTGACAGCAGCCTCAAAGACAGAGTCCGAGTCAAACTTGAGGACCGGTGCGAACGCGCCTGGAAATTGGAAATTAAAATTGGAAATTGAACACAGCATGTGCCGGCAAACTGGACCGACTGCTGTCTCTCGGGCCTCTCTACCAAGCCATACAGGACTTATAAGCGAGTTTAGCCCGGGTCTCTTCGACCATGTACACCTATCGACACACCTATCTGCAATGTGTGTCGATGTTCCTCGGGAGTTAAAAAACTGTAAGCAATTGCAGTAATTGCCACAGTCCCCCCGCCTAAGCAGTAACAGCGTAATAATTTTGTAATCAAGAGAAACAGATACAAAAATAAATCCACTTGTCGAGAAATGCAAAACTAAACTGCTGCTCGACCTTCACGATGCTCGGCCAGCTCCCACCGAACCGGGGTGCCGACCGGCCGAGGCCGGTCGGGTGAACGCGCATGACTAGGAGTGATGGCGTGCATGAAATTGCTGGATTTCCAACAGGATGGTTTCCAGGTCAGAGCATGCGAAGTCTTCGGACTTAAGGAACCGCACACACATGTAGTGTGTATGGTGGTCGATGACGAGCAAGCAATAGCGGAGGCCATGTGGGGAGGGGGCATGAATTGGACCCCAAAGGTCAGAGGACATGTTCACGAGGGGACGGGATGGTTTCGGTCAATCAATGGTGTTGCGGGGAGCAGCTGTGGCCTAGTGGAGCAAGCATGAATCGCAAGAAACATTTTTTACATAGCTGGCTAATGATGGGCTAATGGGGACTGTTGTAAGTAATACCGTACATTTATTAGTTGCAGATAGCTATTGTAAAATATTCTTTATATGATTAGTACATGTCTAGATCGGACATACCGATAACCTGTTTGTTTTGGTACGGAGTTGTCGCTAGGCTACAGCTCCAACACTTATGTTGTCCCGACACCACGCCTCGGGCTGATTGTCTAAGTGACTTTCCTATTTGCGTGACTGTGATTGTAACTACGTATGCGTTAGTTATCTTCCTTACTGATCGTGTGTGCACGGTTTAATAGGTTATGGGCCCCCGCCGCACGTCACTCACGCTCGACAACCTTGTTCGGCGAGCTGCGATCGCCTCCTCTCCCGCAATACTTTGATACATCTCGGCGAGTGATAAGACCTCGGCTACCTTGTGGGGGGTTGTTAGCACTAGCATCCCGTTGCCTAGTGCTTATGTACAAGGTAGCTATTTGTCATCATAGTACTTAGTGTTATGCTATTAGCGGTACTCTATTCCCTATTAGTGGCGGTCGGCCGGCCCTTCCGGTGCCTTCGCCGGCCGCCATCTCGCTCCACCCACTTCTGTCGTCACCACACCCGGCCCCATTGCGGGGCCGGCACGATCTCCGTGTAACTATCCGTTCCCAACTCTAAGTCCACTACCCAAAACTGGGAGAGGTCACGACCATGTGTGAGGGAAGATGAGAAAGCCACAAAGCTGAATGGGACACTCACCTCGGTGTCATCGTACTCATATGTGCAGTCCTCGAAAGTGGGCATGATGTAAGTGTCGTCGGCGGGGACGTCGCCCAGCAGGGCAACGTGCGTAGAGGCAAAGCCACTAGAAGTGCCGTACTTTAGGACGACCATCTTCCGTTTGGCGAGAGTCCACTTCAAAAGGGCGTCATTTGGGGCAGTGCAAGAGGACATGAAATTGAAATTATTTACAACATGTACCGTATGCGCCGGTGTACAACAAAAGCCGTATGCGCCGGTTGCTGTCTCTGGGCGGCCTCCCAACTATGCCATACATGGAACTTACAAGTCAAGGCTAGACCGTTAACCACCTAAATCCAACCTCTCCAAGGATGTTCGGGGGTTTTACTCCCCCCCGGGGAGTTGTGCAATACGAGGTGAGGGCAGCGTGCAGTTAGGGGCGTGCGAAGGTGCAGTGTGTGAAGGCGCGGGGGGAGGTCGTGCGGGATTTGATGCGGTATACAAGTAGGAGATGATGTAGCCATTGGACAGTGTGCGTGTGGAGTTGTGCAAGGATGCGAGACGTGTGAAGGCGTGCTTTGGAGATGAGTTTGTCAGGAGGGTCGGTGCGGGCGGTAAGTAGGGAGGTGAGACTTGTGATGGTGGAAGAGTGCGGTGTACATGTGCGGCTCATGACGATGGTTAGGATGTCTACCACTGTGTCTGGCCAGTGGCTGCGGATGGTGTTTGCAAGGGGAGTGCATTTGGCACGTATGAGGTGAGCTGTTTGGGAGAGGTTGTGGTCCGTGCAGTACTTCCATTCCCCTATTTGAATCTTTTTTATGGATGAGTACCGGCGGCGACCGTTTGTG
Organism: Tetraselmis chui; assembly: GCA_026401115.1. NCBI lineage: Eukaryota > Viridiplantae > Chlorophyta > Chlorodendrophyceae > Chlorodendrales > Chlorodendraceae > Tetraselmis > Tetraselmis chui. Next base: position 65,134 of record JAPMLY010001859.1, on the reverse strand, counting down.
TGACCGACGACACGAGGTTCGAGGAGGCGGATACAGTCAGGAGAGTCGGGGAGGATGGCGGGGGACGAGGTTAGGGAGTCGGGCGAGAGACCTTCGTCAGCAACAACAAGGCGGGTGGGCATGTGGGTGGGGGGGGGTGACAGTCAAGAGGGGTGTGGGTGGGTGTGGGGGATGTGAATGACTTGATGGGTTTATTACTGAAGTCTGCAGTGATGGTCTCCCATCGTCCGCCGTTGTGGCGTTCAAGCAAGGAGAGTAGGAGTTGTAGCGCGCTGTTGTGGCGGTCCTGTCTTAGCCCTAAGGAGGACATGATGTGGTCCATATTGCCACATGCGCTGCACTTGTTGGGTAGTCCACGACCACCACGAGGGCCACGTTGGATGTTTCCACGGTGGCTTTGCGAACCGCGACTAGGAGTGACAAACGCATAGATGGGAGGGGGTGATGTGTCGAGGGTTGGCAAGGCCTGAGCACTGACTTCCTCGTCCATGTTGCGTGCAAGGTGGAGGATGCTGACCATCACCTCATCGGCGGACAACATGGAGTTGGTGTCGAAGGCGTTAATGGCACATTGCTTGGCCTAGCCGAAAGGGCCGGTGCTGGATATGCCACGTAGCATGAGGAGGCCTAGGTTGTGGGGGTGGATGGCCGCGGAACCATCAATCTGCTGACATGTTTCATGGTAGTCATCGAACGTCTCATGAAGTGGATGAAGTCAAGGACTAACTAGGGCGCTGCCTGAGCATGAGGTTGTCCAACTATCAGAGAGAGCGAGCGAAGGACATGCGGACCAGTCTTTCACACAACATGTCTCAGGCTGCAGTGGCGCAATCGGGGCGTGCAGCTGACACGCACTTCATGGCATGGCCATCGCGCTTGTTATCGCTAGCGGCATGGAGCAGAAGTGTGTAGGCATAGTGCTGGACCTGCTCATCCTGCCAGGCGCCCGACTCGCGGATGGCCAGTTGAGGAATGAGGTACGCTGCTTTGAGGGAGAGGAAATTGAGGAAGTTCCTCTTCCACCGCTTGAAGTCCGAGTTTGGCCCCATGGTAGGGACCGACATTTTCATAAACGGGTTGAGGGCGTTTTTGTTGAAGCCGGTTGCTTCATGGGCAGCACGGCCGACGACCACCGGGTCAATAGTTGGGCGACGCCCGCCACAAGTGTTGTGAGCACCACGCTGGGCATGAGAGGGATGATGGTAAGGAAAGAGAGGACGCATGCCACCACGTAAAGGAGAGTGGCCGGGCATTGCATGCGGCGGACCGTATGGGTGCGGGTGGCCACGAGAGGCGGGGACGTGGTGCGGCCGGGAATCTGAGAAGAGGGGTCCGTGGGTTGGAGGGGCATAGCCGAGAGGGGGTAAGGTGGAAGTGGTGGGAGGGGGTCCGTGGAGTGGTCGTCGCGCGGGGGTTCGCGCTACGCATCACGGCGGCGACGAACGATAGGGGGGTCGGCAACAGCAACAACAACAACAACAACAACAACGTCGGCCGTTTGCGCGTCCAAGCGAGCGTTTATGGGCGCCATTTGCTCAAGGACCAGCGCGAGGGTATCATGGGTTGGGGCGAGAGAGCTCTGTTGAGGGCCGGGGTCACGGAATCAGGAGGCGTGACATGTGAAGAGTCGGCGGAACGAGCTTTTTGGTGCCATTTCGATAGACGAGAGAAAAAACAGAACTATTGGCATCAGTAAGAACCTCTAGCGTGACTTGTGCCTAACAATGGTTTTAGAGAGACGGCTTGATGCCCGCCGACCCCTCGGCATGTAGCCCCGGGGTGTCTCAACGCACCTTTTATGCATCCTCCACCAAGTGTTGGGCACAAGTCGAGGCCACGGCCATGTCAGGTGGAGCGATGCGTTGCCGGCTGAGTCGCTAAATAAATAAATTATATTTATGCTAGAGCTGTCGTGCACCCTGTGTATGCGTACTCACCCAATAGTGCGCCCCCCCCCTTTCTCTTGCTTGGACATGTGTGCACCCTGTCCACACACGACGAGTGCGTCGGTGTGGGTGGTTGTTTGGCGTCCTCGGGCAGCTAACTTAGGTGGTGGGTTTTTAAGCGCAGTTTGTACTGGCGATACCGCCGACTACAAGGTGAAAGTACTAAGTTTCTATGTGAACTTGCCTTTTGCGGGAGAGGTGGCGATCGCAGCTCGCCGAACCACGTTGTCGCGCGTGAGTGACGTGAGGCGGGGCCCCATAACTTGTTGCAAACACGATTATTGTGGAAGGTAACTAACGCAAACGTAGTTACAATCACAGTCACGCAAGTAGGACAGTCACAAAGACAACCGGCCCGAGGCGTGGTGTCGGGACAACAGAAGTGCGAGAGTTGTAGCCTAGCGAAAGCTATGTACCGAATCAAAGAGGTTATGGGTATGTCCGATCTAGACATGTACTAATCATATCTACAATAGCTTACAATAGCTATTTGTAACTAATAACTGACAGGTATTAATTACAACACGTTCACGGTCGAGCCCCGACTCAATAGCTTCCTAAATGGCATAGTTGGGAGGACCCAGAGGCAACACCCGGTTTCACCCGGTACATGTTGTAAGCAATTTCAATTTCAATTGTTACTATTTCTTTGCACAAAATGCGAGTGGCATGGCTCAATATGGCTCGGGCGATGGATGAGTGGGTAGTAGGAAGATGCTGAGGGGGGGGGGCGGTGCTCTTGCTCGTGTGATTTGCTTTGGGGATGGAGGCGTGCTTGAGTGTTGGTGCCGATAGGCCTTATTGACATACTTCCCGCCGCGTTGCTATAGTAGTAAAGCGATACAAGAGGGATCCATGCTTTCATGATCGCGCACCGCTCTCCTCGGATCGCGAGTGAACACTAGGACAAACTTGGGACCGCCCTCCTCTTAACATCGGATAACACCGGACTTTGTATTCTTTATGAAAGAGCGATAGCGCGAAATAGCGTATCTCATGTTACTAGTGCTTCCCTTTCCCGTGCCTTGATTTACGTGACCCTCTTGTTACTCTTGCCCTCTTCGTTCCCCCTCTTTTCCCCATGTCCACGTTCCTATCGGGCTTTTTGCAATTTGCCGGAATCCATTAGGGACAAAGGCTCTATAGTAAGGTACCCGTATCCACTCTCGACTCTGAATTTTTTAAAGTTTGCTGGCGGCAAGAACTGTTTCCGCTGCTCTTTCTTGTAAGAATTTGTAAAAACATTTTGACAAATTATGTATGCCCTCGGTTACCTTTCTCATACCCTACGACGTTAATATACGACATCAGACGGTATTAATGTACTGTAGTAACTACGACAGACAATCGATGCAGGCAGGAAATTGACGCCTGGCTGACTCAGTGGGGCATATGACGGCTTTGGAATGCGTTGCCCCTGCTGATCCACTTTTAATCCTTACTTACCAATCAATAACTTAGTTGCCGCAGCAGATCCACAGAGATTGATTTTTGGTTGCGCATTAAGGATTCCTTGTTTGCTGTGCTGAATTACATCCCGCACAAACTGCTGTCAGTAGCTAGGTACCCGTACGTCACGTATTTTGCGTGCGGGCTCTACCTTATTTCAGACGAGCCCGACCTCAGTGGCGGCGGCAGGTGCCCACTACCGTTGTTATTCTCTTTCTCTGCTACCTTAACGCGCACGCCCCATTTCTTGGGACTGTTCATTGAGTTATTGGCAGTGGCACGACCTTTCAAAGTCTACTGCTTGCTGTTTATTTCTCTAGATCCCACCCACAGTGCGCTGCTGGGCGGGTAGGGCCCGAGATGGCCACGCGGGGGGCGGCGAACGGCGCGCAGGCCGGAACTATGAACAAAAAAATATTGGCGTCCGTCCGGGAGGCCACCGGCGCGAGCGAGGAAGATGTCCAAGCCATGCTTGCTGAGTGTAATGGCGACGTGAACGAGGCAGTCACTCGTCTGCTAGACAGTGCGGGCCCCGTACTACTTGCGTTTGCCATCAACCTTCACCCACCAAACACACGCATCCGCCCTCCCTAATCGCCGTATTCCCGGCTTATTTTCGGGCGCTTCTCGCGGCACCCTCCTTTGCACCACGCAGATGCACGGTCTGCTCACTCACCCGCACTCGCCTTCCCGTCCGTCGCCGCGCGGTGTTTTACCAAAGCCTTGGCAACCTAGTGCCAGCCAACGAGTAGTTGCTGCCTTAAATTCTTCAGATCCTTGTCAGATCCAGTACGCGGACTGCCGGCTCGGCGCACAGCTCGACCCGCCTTGCTTTTCACGCGCTCGCTATGATGTGCAACTTCTCTTCGGCCGCGGGCTATGCGGGAGGAACGGGTGTTGCGTAGGTCCCGGCTGACAAACGTTGTCCCTCTTATCTCGCGGCGCAGATCCCTTCGAACAGGTACAGAACAAGCGTGATCGGCAAAAGCAAACCAAGCGGGTGCGCGTCCCGCCCTCTTTTTGTTTATACGCGCTTGTCGGGGCATTTTCGGGGCACATATGACTTCGTTTGGTGCTATCTGTCCGTTCTCTTCCTGTCTGCGAGTCTGCAAGATTAATGAGATAAATGTTTTTGGTTGTAAAGCCCGAGGGTGCCCCCCCTCGTGGCACCAGCAGGGGAGGCGATATTCCTGGCTCCGCTGGCTATGGCACTGTCAGAGAGGTCAGGCGGGGCGGTGGCTTCTCAGGGGAGCGTGGTGGGCGCGGTGGTGGGAGGGGTGGCAGTAGAGGCACGACCCTCCCCCTAGCTCGCCTCTCACCTCTTCCTGTCGTACTGCGTGCGTACATTGCATGCGACTGTCTGTTGATTTCCTGAGTATATACTGGCTGTTGACATCTATGACTGCCCATCAGACCGTCCTCCAGCTGACCGAAGGCCAGCTTCATCAGGGCAAAGGTCAGGAGGCGCGCCACCTGGTGTTCGCCCACCTGCTAGTACTACTATTGTACAGACCGTGACTGTCCCAAGGTGCACTGCTCATACATGGCCTCCCCTAGTTTGCACCCTGCAACCCCATGGGTGCTTTCTTTGGCCCTAGGGCAGAATATTCCTCGCTTTCCTCTCCCTGATGATGCACCTGTGCCCTCCAATGGAATGCTACAGGCCTGCTCCGGCTTCTGCTGCTCTTCCCGGGCCGCAGGTGGGCAACCCTCCCCCTATTCGGCCCAGCGCACAAGGCGCAACTGCAAAATCCTTCACCGACATTTTGCGGAAGGACCCCAACCCGGCGCCTGCCCCCATCCCTGCCCCCGCCAGCCCAGTGAGTCCCTTCCTTATTCACTACAAATATCAGCTGGTCGTGGGGCACCTGACTGAGACGATAAGGAACTTATGGTGGGTGTGATGATTACTGTGTTATTATTACTCTTGTTTTTTTCGTGATCTCAGGTCGGAACCCCTTCTGCGCCTTCGCCTGTCCCTGCTGAGCCCGAGCCTCAAGCCCCCGTCGCCTCCGCACCCCACTCGACCGGCCTCACTTTTGCGGAGAAGCTTGCTGCTGCCAATATTGCTGCAAGTCAGGCTCCAGTGCAACCGCCCCCCATGGCAGAACCCGCCCCCATCCAGAGCACCATCCAGCCGCCTGCCAGCTACCAGCCTCCGCAGGTTTCGTCTGAGCCACCGCCTGCGGAGGTGTCCTCCAGCACGTGGGGCCCACCTACAGCGCAGTCCCCTACCAGCCTTCAGAACTCTGGTCTTGCAGGCCTCTTGAGTGGCAAGTCGACGGAAGAAGACAAGAGCCCACTGGACGTATCGTCTGCTACCGACTCCCTCGGACTGCAGTTTGGACAGTTTGGCATGGGTGGCACCGGCATGGGCGACTTTGGCGCCGGATTTGGTGCTGGCTTCGGTGATGAGCTTGGCGCCACGCATGAGACGGTGCCCGCCCCTGCCAAGTCGCAACAGGATGCTCCCGATGCCTCGACTGATGCACCGGTTGCCTACCAACCGCCCCCCGCATACGCTTATGGCCAACCCCCCTCCGCAATGTCTTCTCTGGTGAGTCGCCACCATAGCTCAATGCAGATGGCTCTGACATAGTTTCGTGCATTGCTCGCTCTGCAGATTCGCTGATGCTTGTTGTTGTGATTACGATACAGGCACAGCCTCCAAAAGCATCTGATGCAGCCACTGCACCTCCCGCTGCGTCCCAGTTCCCCAGCCCCTATTATGGGCAGCCCGGTTATCCCCACGTTGCGCCCCAGCCTCCTCCTCCGGCTCCCCAGGGTACTCAATACGCGCACTACATCACCACCGAACACAAGCCGCAGCAGCAGCCAGGTCAGGGTCTAGAGTACCAGTACGGACAGCAGCAAGGGCGCTCGGACGAGTACCCTGCCACCTCGGCCCCTGCCCCATCCAAGTACGGGACTCAGGGAGGCCACAGGTCGGATGGGTTCGGCAGCCACGAGCCACCTTCCTCATCCGCTGCAGTTTCTGGAGGACAAGCCGTACCCTTGCAGCCTGTGCCGCCCCAGCAGCAGGTTTCAGCACGGCCAAAGCGCAACACCTGAACCCGCTCTGCGCGATGTTGCTGCTATTCCTGACATCGTGGGTGATTGTTATCTGAACCCCATTATTTTCCCTGTTGTCTTGCAGCAGCAGATGCCGGCGTTTCCCAACCCCGCCATGCCCCCTGGCATGGCTCACCAGTACGGCTACCTGCACCATCAGTACCCTTACATGCACAACCCCAATATGTACATGTACCCGAATGCCTACCCACACTACGGCGGCGCAGCAGCCTACCCACCCCAGGCCGGGAACACCAGCTTTCCCCCATCTGTGGGCAGCTCTACGTATCAGACTCAAATGCCTGCAGGCGGTGAGCCTCCCCACATCGCCCTCGTTTTGCATGATGTCATTGCTAGTGCCTGTTCCACCCCCCAAACAACACACACTCGCATTCAAACACCCATACTTATATAGCCCTGTCGATTTGCTATGTAGGCCCAAAGTATAGCTACCCATACGCGCAGACCTCTCAGACACCCCTGTCTAGCGGCCTGGCTCCAGGCGGCTACAACTACTCCAGCCCCAGTGGTGTCTACTCTGGCGACGACCCTTCCAGCGTTGCAGGCTACAGTAAGGATTCCAAGGACAGCATTTATGGCTCCGCCGGCTCTCAGCAGCAGGGTGGACCGCAGATGGCGCGGGACTCCCCCTACGCTTACAGCATGCCTGGTCAGGGCTACCAACAGCAGGGCTACAGCGCCGGTGCCCAGGGGCAATACAGCACCTCTGCGTATGCGCAGTACATGCAGCAGGCGCAGCAGTACGCGATGCCTCCCAACATGGGCGGCCAAGGCGGCTCGCAGAGCGGCGGCCAAGGTCAGTCTGGCGGCTACAAGCTGCAGTAAAGCGACGTGCGCTGGTGTGTGATCTCCGGGACGTGTTGCGGGGCGGAGGGGGTGAGAGGGTAGGGGCACCTGACCTGCTGCTCGAATAGGATTTCCCATGTTTTGTAGTTTTTCACCATTTTCAGCCCCGCACGTGGAACACAAGCTGAGCGCTGCCTGCTCTGCGGGTGAATACACTGCACTCACTCCGTTTTTTGTTTTGGGGTGTTACCTCTTCCAAGACGGAGGCACACTACCTGTCTGAAGGGCTTTCTCTCGCGCGGGTGGTGCCTACGTTATGAAATGTCCGTGGTTGCCCGGCTCTGCTGTACCAGCAGCACTGCTCGGCTCTGTATACTATGATACGGTTTCAACTCTGCCTTCTTATCCAATTCCATCAGCCTGCTGCCTAGTGCAGGATTTTGTGATTTCCTCCTCGCTCTAGTTTCAATCGGGAACAGAGACAGACTCAATGAAGAGATTACTTCCAACGCATAACCGAGTGCGAACGCTACATTGCCATACTTCACTCTTCCCATAAGGTCCGTTACTAGTGAAATAGGGCTTTTCGCGTCGGGCGGGTGTTTATCATGTATATTTAACTGTACTTTAGATCGTTGGAAAGACGGTGAAATTATGGGGGAATTGGGGCATGAATGGGGCCCGTCCCGGGTACTATCCGACGTATTTGGGTTTGTTGCCCCGCCCCGTATTTTGGGCATACCTTGATTCGGGCGCCCAGGAATTTGGATTTTCCACACTTTGGCGGGTGAGTGCTCCTGAAATCGGCGACACAACTTGCGGATTTTGCGATCCCAACATGCTGTCCGCAAACATGGGAGCACGTGGGTGTGATGGGAGGTGCCGTGAAGATGCTTGATGTGGGTGGGATTGTGGACGGAAACCCACAACTTGGGAGGCTTAGAAACCCCTAACTTTGCCGTACGGTGTCAGATTGAAGCAAACTACTAAGTCGCAAGTGGAAGCCTCTTCCCCCAACTCAAGTAAATATGAGTGAGTATAATTTTCGCCCATTTACCGATTTTTGCGTCAAATTCGCCGTCCGACGTCATCTATGCCCTCGTACAAATTGAAATTAGATCTTTTTACCGCAAGTACCGATTTTCCGGCATTAACAACACGATAAGTATCATACATTGTGTATCGCTAAAGTAAAATATGAAAAATACTATGTCGCTATCTGTGTCCCACGATGCGCGGCCCGCTCCCGCCGCTGAGGGCGTGCTGGATTAGCCTAGTTGGTCAGCATGTGCTCGTCGAGTCGGACTAGAGTGACCTAGGTTCATGTGCGACTCCGGTCGTGCCGGAGTTGGGGGGAAAGTCAGGCGAAAACCCCCCTCGCTTAGGTCGTCGAAGGTCCCGACCCGATCCACGCACGCCATCGTCCGAGGTAATGTATAGCCCTCCTCCTAGCATAGGCTTCCCCATCCCTTCAAATGGGAAACATGGGGGAGGAAACCATAGCCACAAATGGTTCGTCTGTCGCTCCTCGTGCCGCGTTTGCCTTTCTCGGTCGGCTAATGCGGACAATACCGCCCGTACACTCCCCTTATGGTTTACACTATAAGGTGACCGCCTAGATGGGCGGTGTGCTTTCACGAGAACCCTAGCATACCGCCATAGGCACTTCTGTCGATGGTGGGTACCGACGAGGGAAGAGGTTGGGTGGGAAAGTGAGATCGGGGCTACAATCTCAAAGATGCCGGGTTCGGAAGTTTTTATTGAAACCCTCCGTACATGGGCTTTTCCGGTGGCGGCCGATCTAATATCCGCGCCGCCACACCGTGTCGCTCCTTTCGCCGCGGTTGTCCTTCTCGCTGCTGTTGTCGAGCTCCACCACCCTAGATGGGTATGCTCGACATCACGAGCGCTGGTCGGCGTCGAGCGAACACCCTTCCCTAGCGTTGCTTTCCCGCTGTCTGCCGCCAACTCTAATACCCACGTCCCACCGCTTATCCGTCCGTACCCTTTTCGCTAAGAAATATTCACATGCACCAACCCCGTCTCCTTATCGGGAAGGTATATGTGAGTATTATCAAGCCGCGAAAAACATATCGGAATGGCCGAGCGGGAGATCGTAGTGCCGGAGTACGGACAATATGATCTCCAAAATCCTCCGTACATGGCTTCCCGATAGTTGCTGATAACGTGGATCGCAGTTGCCGGTACTTCGTGTAGTCCCCTACCGTGCCATGCGCGACACGGCTGCATGGTTACCAACGCCCACATATTGGAGGTTAAGGTACGTGTGTGGGCTCCACCAAGTTGCACTAACATCCCGTTGCCTAGTACTTATGTACAAGGTAGCTATTTGTCATCATAGTACTTAATGTTATGCTATTAGCGGTACTCTATTCCCTATTACTGGCGGTCGGCCGGCCCTGCCGGTGCCTTCGCCGGCCGCCACTTCACTTCTCTAGTCACCACAACCGGCCCCCTTGTGGGGCCGGCACGACCTCCGTGTAGCTATCCGTTCCCAACTCTAACAAGTTATGGGCCCTCCACCAAGTTGCACTAGAGAAGAGCGTGTGTAAAGCGCTCGGCGCCACGCTACTCCTACCTACTCCCACGTAAAAATAGTAGAGCGGGTGTAAAGCGCTCGGCGCCACGCTAGTAATTCATCGTCCGACCGGCACCACGCTTCGCCTTAGAGCTAGTTGTCCGCGGCTGTCCTACCATCTCCCACGTAAAAAGGAGAAGAGCGTGTGTAAAGCGCCCGGCGCCACGCTCACCCCACCCAGCTTTCATTCTTACCTAGCATGCAGCCTACCGATGCTCTCGACCGGATATGGTTTAAAAAGACCGACCCGCGAAATTCGGCCCGTGCTAACTTAGTTAGTATTGTTTCTTTTTTCCCAAGGCAACGCCGCAACGCTCACCTAACTTAGCGAGGAGCTTAACTTTCCCACGGCGAAAGGGGGGAGTCAACACGAGCGCCCGTCTATGCTTTTGCGTGCCTACACGCTCCTAACGGCCTTGTTGGCTTTGCTTCTTCCTCGCCGGTCGCTCTCTCGCGTGGGCTAATTCGCCCGGGGACAGTTTTTTCCCGCTACATGTTAGACAAGTGCATCACGCAGTGCATTTGGAACCGCTTCTTATTGGCAACTCGCCGGTAGCGGCACGTTCTTGTGAGCGCATGTCGCTACACCTACCCGGCTTGAGACACACGCTACACGCACTACACCTTCGACCAAAATGGCACCTTCCTCGACGCAAGCTAGGACGACGTCAAGACCTCGGCTACCTTGACGGGGGGTGTTAGCACTAGTATCCCGTTGCCTAGTGCGTATGTACAAGGAAGCTATTTGTAATCCTAGTACTTAGTGTTATTATGCTATTTGCGGTACTCTATTCCCTATTAGTGGCGGTCGGCCGGCCCTGCCGGTGCCTTCGCCGGCCGCCATCTCACTCCTCTCACTTCTCTAGTCATCACAGCCGGCCCCCTTGTGGGGCCGGCACGACCTCCGTGTAACTATCCGTTCCCAACTATAACAAAGGTGCCGACGGGCATGCGAGCGCACCCCCTTCAAGGGCCGCCGCCGCGGCGTTGCCGGCAGGCGCCGGCCCTCGTACAACCAACTAAAGTTTTTAATATTTCAAAAACTGTCACATTTGCGCGGGGCTAACAACCCCTCGTCAAGTGGTACCCGCACACTCGCCTCGCCAATACGCTCAACAATCAACGCTCTATATTTCTTCTATTCACGGCATTGCCCATTTCATGCGCCCCATGATGGCATGGTGCCGTGCCATTTGCCACATGCTAAATGAAAGCCCGTGCTAGTGTACTTTGAAAGCTCCCCACAATTTTCACGCCCGCGATACACAAGCTTCAAAGGCCAACGATCAGCGCGCTAGGGTGCACACACTAGAAGTCATCACCCCTCAAGTCGAATAGGACAATAGGTCCCTAGCAGCCCGTGCTTGTTTGTATTTCCGGGCACGTGGCGAGAGAACCAAGTGCAAACGGCATGACATTATCGCTGTCGCCGCTATGTAGACGGCCGGGCGCAACACCCTCGGCGGACACAAGTTCATTTTTCCTTCCTCCACCATCCACAAACATCCCCCTCCTTTGCAAACATGCTGAGAGCCAAGTGTCGAGTAGTCTCCCTGCTTGTCGCGACACTACGCGCACCGAGCTACGCATAGAGGCGTGCATAACTTGCACATGCACGAATTTCGGCCGGCAAAATTTGGGCCGCAAATCCAGCGTGTGTACCCTAAATAATTGGGGCGTGACGATAGAAGGTGTCCATGTCATAGAACAACGCGCCGTGGTGTGTTGTTCACAAATCATGATTCTACCCCCCAATTGAGTTGCATGGGCATCGCTTCAGGGTGTGGCGGGTAGTTAAATGCGTGCCGCTAGTAGTAACATACATTTTGGGAAAAGTGTACTTGTTGCGTGCTGAAACACCTTCAGCGCTACATCGCGTATTGTCGAGCCGTCATTCGTGAGACACATATGAATTGCAACACCATTCGTTTCGGCACTGTCATGTCCATTCGATCGCAGTGACATGTGCCGTTGTCTATTGTACCGGTAACGACAATGCTGAGGTTTTATATCGTAATATTTACTTGGTAGTGCCAAATAAAAGGTCAATCTTTTGTAAATTGCATATCCGCCCAACGATTTTCTTCTAGAAGAGCAATAGGCATATCCATGTATCATGACTTTTATATTTAAGCTTATATTTGGCTTCGTGTTGGGGGAATCAAGAAACAACGTCATCATATGTGTGCATGCAGCATGATGTTTCTCGGGCTCGAAGATTGCGTGATCCGTGGTAAGTTTTCTGGAGAAAAACTGAAAATGAGCAAGGTTTTGATGTTATTTTTGCCCATGGTTCAGACATGGTCCTTTTCGGCCGAGTCCTTTTCACACGTATTGGCAATGTATGCCGCCATTCCTAGTGAACGATTAAAACGTTATTACCCAAATGAAAGTCATTTACAACATGTACCGGCTGCCGTTAGCTTATGTCTATGGGTCCACCCAACTATGCCATCTAAGAAGCTTTATAGTTGGGGATACTAGACCATCGTCGCAGGTTCCGTCCTATCAAAAAACGTGGTTGTGTCTTTAACTCCCCCTGGGAGGCATTCCCCGTCAATACGTCGGGACGTGGGGCGTATGGCGTATGTCGGATGCGAGAGCGGTAGGGGAAAGGCCTAGGTGGGGGAGGAGGAGTGGGAGCCAAGAGGAGTATATTGCGGTGGAACGATGGGAGCACGTACTTTGGGGTAGTTTGGGTGATGATGGGTAGGCGGTTGTGGATGGTATAGAGGGGTCCGTGAGGACGGTGGCTAGGACGCGTATGCGGACTCAGAGGGGGTCGCGTGCGCCTTCGGGGGAGGATATAATTTTGCATTTTTTTAGGAGGACGAGTGATGAGGTGGCGCGAAAGAGGAGTTGTGACCATGTAGTGATTTAATTCGTGAAGAGGGGGGTGAGAGAAGACATGAGGGACACGTGGGTGTGGCGGAAAGTAAAGTCTGGTTGTATGTGTGTGGATTGGTGATGCGTGGGGCGTGTGTGCGGAGTAAGGCAAGAAGGGTATCGCCTCAAGCATATAAGGGTCCACCTCCTTCGCGTCAGTAAATGGGGTACATGTCGATGTCCCTCCGCTTATTTTGGAAGGAAGTGTGCATATGAGAGGATAAATAATCCAACAACGTGCCAGACATTGGATACACAAAGGAGATAGTCACACAGTCTCGCTGCAACACATTGGTAATAACATGAGCTGTTGGCCACGTGATGGCGGCAACCTATCGGATTGTCTCCCAATTTTCGGTGTTGATGGCAAACTCTGAGTATGTCTTCCCATAGTTCTTAGGAACGCAACCTTTGCATACATGTGATAGAAGCAACATGGCTTTCCCGACAACCACTAATCGCGCGGATAGAACCTCTCCGCTCGTCCCGACTAGCCTCAACCTTCGTACCGTGCCATGCACACATGGTACGGCAAGAGGGCTACCAACGCCCACCACGAGGAGGCGGGGTGAGTGCCGACGGGCTTGCGAAAGCGCCCTACTCTTGGGCCACCGCCGATACGCTGTTTGCGCGCCACGAGGTCCATAACATTATGAATGTCTTATATACATATATTTATACACTCGGTAACACTAGTCCGGACAAAATTGCGTACCTTCGCGTGTGAAAATGTAGTCATGCGTCGACTCTATAGACAAGTCGTTTGAACTAGTAGACAAAGCTTTGGCGCGCAAGATGGATTGCTCCACCAAATGCGGGGGGCGAGTTCGAGCATTACAATGCGTGTGTACGTCGGGTTATCGCGCCCGCACCCGTGCGACACGCTCTCTCAAACAATCGATGTTCTGGTTACTCCCAAAAACAACGGGCTCCAAAAACCGCAATATAAATTTTTGTGCGACGGTCGTGCAACTATGATGCATAGGCGACGGAGGGGGGAGGTGTTAGGCAGGCCGCTGTGGGTAAACGCATGAAATCGCCGGTATGCCCACAACCCAAGGGCAAGCTACGTTCGGTCACGATTTTCAGACGGTCACAGCTTCATCGTGTGAGCTTCAAACCCTTTGATACATGTATCGCTGGACAAGCCTTTTCAATGGGCGTCGAACGCACCTACTCACATGTAGAGACCCCAAAATATGTTTCGACGAGTTATTTGATTTTCCACAACCTTCAGGCAAAGCTTAGCCGCACTGCCATGCAACACCCGTGGGAATGGGTTATTGAAATATTGAAATATTTTACTCCAATACCGGTAAACCGGCTGGAGTCTCTGGGCCCCCCCTTTTGCTATGCCATACAGGACTTAGTAGCGTGAGGTAGACCGTGAACCACTAATCCCAACCTCTCCAATGGCAGTAACGATATCGTCTAAAACATACCCGTACCATTATCCAAGTATTTACTATTTTCTGACCTATACTATTTTTTTTTCATGGATACAGTATGAAATAAAAAATGTCGCTATTCTCCACGATACGCGGCCTGCTCCAGCCGCGGCGGGGTTGCCGATCAGCAAGGCTGGTCAGCTTGAGTTGGTCGAGTTGAACCTGCCTGACCTCGGCTCCTGTGCGACTCCGGTCGTGCCGGAGGTAGGGGGAAAGGCAGGTGGAAAACCCCCCTCGCGCAGGTCGTCGTCGGACTCGTCTCGATCCTTGCTCGACCCCGTCCGAGATATCGGAGATAGTGGTCGCTCTTCTCGGCGCGACCCTCCACCTAGTCTAGCCTTCTCCCCCCCCGCGGGGGTTGGGAGGAGAAAAAGCGAGGCTGCGGACGGTGTTCGGCTGGCTCTCCTGCCTCCGAGCCAGATGTCTCCTGTCCCCTGTCCGTTTGCCGTCTGGTTCCACCACCCATCTGATCGCGTTGTGCTGGCCGCACTTGTCTCCCCCGGTGATTTACGTTGTTAAGGGGCCGCCTATACGAGCAGTGTGCTGTTGCGATAACCCGGGGCACACTGCCTGAGGCGGCATGTCGATAACCGGGTACCGACTAGGGGAGGGGGAACGGATAATGCCCAGGGATCGGCTATCCTCAAAAGATGGTGGGTACGGGAATATTTAACCAAAAACCCCCCGTACCGGGTTTTTCCGGCGGCGGATGATCCTCCCGACCTCCGCCGCCAGACCGTGCCGCTCCTCCGGCTGCGACTCGCCTCCGTCCTGCGTGTCTTCGGGCCTCTCCCCCAAGGGAAACCATAAGGTTTCGCAGGGCTGGTGGCTGCTAGCGAGCGCCGTGCCCTAGCGCTGCTTCCCAGCTGTCCGCCGCCAGCTCCAACACCCTCGTCCCACCGCTGATCCGTCCGTACCCCTCTTCGCCAAAAAATATTTCGCAAACGCCGCCCCCGCCCCATCGTCGGGAGAGTATCTGCGAGTATTTAGTCGCGGAAAAAACATATCGGACTGGCCGAGCGGGAGATCCCTGTGCCGGTGTACGGATATTATGTTTTCCAAAACCCTCCGTACAGGGCTTCCCGACAGCTGCTGATCCCGCGGATCACAGCTGTCGGTACCTCGTTCAGCCCCCTACCGTGCCAGGCCTGGCACGGCTATGGGGTTACCAGCGCCCACCGCGTGGAGGTAGAGGTAGGTGCCGACGGGCCTGCGAGCGCACCCCCCTCCGGGGCCGCCGCCGCTGCGCCGCCGGCGGGCGCCGGGAATGGGTTAACGTAATGAGGTGATTCGTGCAGGGCTTGGCAATACATGTTTACCCATTCTTCATTACTACCATTTTTAGGACAACTCCCGATGGTTGCCACGTATGGGGCGGTTGTGGTGGCCCATGTATATGTTCCAAGCATTCCACCTCGCCGACATAATAACCCGTGATAAATTCGATAAAACGATAAACTCGCTAGGCAATGGCAAGGCCCCCGGCCGAAACGCTATCCCTAACGAAATCATAAAGTTCCTTCCCACTGCGATCCGCTCGGGCCTCTTCTCCTTCGTGTCCCTCCTCGCCCACAAAGCCTTTACTCCCACCAAATGGTGCCACAGCACCACCTACCTACTTCATAGAAAAAGTGACCCGACTCTCCTCGACAACTACCGCCCCATCGCCCTCATAAACAATTTACTCAAACTCTAGTGCCTCGGGGATATGCATACACCGGCCTGTATGATTACGCGTTTTCATAATCGGTACTTTTTCTCTTAAATACCGCTATGTATAGTCAGTGAATATCTTAGTAGCGGCGGACACGCCTAAGCTCAATCTCGTTTGCACAACCGACTTCGCGCTCCTGAGCGAGCGACCATCCCTATCCTACGGTATGATATCACCATGCCCGCCTAACAGTGGAGGCGAGAAGGATATTGGATAGCGGGGGCGGAGCAGTCGGGCGTGTTTATCCCGTGCGGACTCGCTTCATGTTGCCAAGGGCGACCGGGTCTAGTCGCATGTGGTGCACGAAGCAGTCGCGGCTGTGGCGGGAGCCGGGCATACACAAGGGAATCTCACACTGCACGCAGTAGAAAGACGTCCAGTGAAGGACACCCTCGTCGCGGTAGCACCGGAGGCAGCAAGCTTGCTTGCTTCGGCCCTTTCTGGAGCGGCCAAAGTTACCGGGGACGTGGACGCGCTCGTCTCGGAGGATCCGTTTCGGTTCGGCCAAAGGTACGGATAATGTCCTTCCCCGACGTTGGGCCGGCACAACGTGATCGTGTAGCCCGTTGTAGACCAAAGTCTTACTTAAATCTCAGCGAAGTTCTTGATAGATAGAGCTGAGTAGGGGTGGGAAGCGGAGACGTAAAACTTGATTAGCTTCCAGCAGTCGGTAGCGCAAATACCGGGTAAGGTAGTCGCTAGTCGGAACCAATAGTCTTGGGTTCCGACTATATGGTGAATTTGCTGGGACAGATGCGGGTGTGCATACTTTACCTGTAAATAATGGAGGGACGCGAGCATCCCCTTTGAAAAGCAATCTATCTCATCGCACTGCCTTGCAGCAACCGCGACCATACGCGATAGAAACGTTGCTTGATGAAGTCTGCCGGCCGGATAATGACATAACAGCTGTGCTTATTGCGTGGAGACAATGACCGTATTGGTTAACATAATCGTAATTATAATTAAAGCCTTTCACTGACACAAACACACACACACACACACACACACACACACACACAATGGCACACAGACGCACACATAGACACAAATACACACTGACACACTGACACATTCACACACACACTGACACACTGACACATTCACACACACACACACACACACACACACACACACACACACACACACACACACACACACACACACACACACACACTGGCACACTGACACACACACACGCACACACAAACACTCACTGGCACACACACTGGCGCGCGCACACACACGCCCGCACTAATCAAAGATGCAGTATCGAAATGCGCAGAAACCCACGGCATCCTCAGCGACCAACAACATGGGTTCCGCCATCAACGTAGCATACACGACGCCCTCGCCTCCATCATCATGATGATGGAGGATGCAAAAATCCACAACAAAGACATCTACGGCATGTACTCGGACTTTAAAGGCGCCTTCAACGCCGCCGACCACCGCATCATGTTCAAACACATGCGAAAATTCGGTATGCCCCCCACCTTTGTAAACACTTGTTAGCAACTCTATGGTGTCTCCACCACAGACTATATCACCCCTTCGGCTCCACCCCCTCCATAGACATCACCGAGGCACCCTCGAGGGCGACACCCTCTCCCCCCTCATATTCGCCCTCTTTCTCGAACTATGCCTCCGCTGGCTCACAGTAGGGAGCCGAGGCTGCCGCCCCGGCGCCCCCACCACTAACGCGAACCCCATAGAACCCACGGTGAACTACCCAGGCCACGGCTTCGCCGATGACCTTAGCCTCGCAAAGGACTCACCCACAAACATGACCATCTAGCTCCAAACGCTCTCCCACTTCAGCGCCTACGCATGTGTGACTGTTAACATCCAAATATGTTGGATTACCGGCGCACTCTAGCGCTCAGGCAACGTCGTCTCCCTCGCCAACCGAAAATTCCTTGCATTACGCCTGCAAAACCACTTCGTCACCATCAACTCACACACCTCCCCCATCCCCTCCATCGGCCCTGCGGACACCTACTGAGTACTCGAGGTCGAACTCAACACCTCACTCACCTTCACCAAACATTGGCATGAACTCAAGAGCACAACCACATCCCTCATCAATGCCCTTTCCACCTCCCTAATATCCACCCACAATCCCGCAGAATACGAGTCATCCGCGGCCTCCTCATCGGCAAGCACTTCACCCTCTAGCTCGGCCTCTTCAGCGATTCACAGCTCGACGTCCTTGACGGCCAAATCTGTTGGGCACTCCGCTCCGCCGTCTCCTCGGTGCGCAACCTCCCTCGCACCGCCCTCCACCGCCCCACGTCCGACCTCGGCTATGGCCTCCCTCCCTCAAAGCCCACGCAGCACAACTCACAGTCTGTTACCTACACAAAATCATTAACACCCCCGGCTACAGAGGCCGCATAGCCAAAACACACATCCACACCATTTCCACCGCATACAACCACTGACCCACAGAGTCCATAATGCCACGCAACACCTCCCCACCCACACTCAGATGCATGGTCTGGGCCTAACGCGACGTATGCGCCATCTTCCACCATATCCCTCCCCTATCCCTCACCAACCCCATTGCCACCACACTCCGCGCCTACTTCACCCGCCAAGACGACACCCTCCTCGCCTCAATCCGAGACAAAGCCACCTATATCACCGACCCACACACTTACAAACAAGCATACTGCGACTTCACACCCCGCTGAACACACACATCCCTCCTTCCCCGCCTCACCCCCTTTTGGCAAAACAACATCACCACCTAGCCACAAGTCCTCCTCCGCGCATCCAGCTCCTCCATCCTCCTCAAATCATGCAAATCCATATCCACCCTCGAAGGGGCCGCCGCCTCACTCTCCGCCCCCATCCGCCTCCTCGCCGCGGTCCTCACCGAGCCCCTTCACACCATTCACAACCGCCTGCCCACCACACACCTCACCACCAAACACGCCTCTCCGCCCCCTACCGTCCACCCCTCATGGATTCCTCTCTTAGCCCCCCACCTTCCCCGCTCCCCCACCACCCTCTCCCCCGGCATCATAACTCCTCGCACTAACACCACACCTCCCTTGGCCCCCACCACACACATCTATGCGGAATACCTCTCCCCCTCGGACCACCACTACCCTCCCTGCGATCATTTCATTCACGCATCATTTCCAAACACAACGACACCGAATACGGCCATTCACAATACATGGTGGAAAGGGCCCCGGAACACCTCACGAAATGGGATATCCAACTACAACTCGACGACGGCTTCCGCCTCATCTCCTCCACCCCCACCTCGATATGTCTCTCCACGCCCTCCTCCACACTATGCTCTATTTTCCATGAACCCCTCCACACAGACCCCACTTCCACCCGCAGCACGTGCCCGCACTATGCCGTACATTCCCACTGCCACCCTGCTCAAGGACCCGACACGTGGCAATGCGAATGGTGCGAGCGCGGCCATGAGCACGACCTCACACGCCTACTGTCCTCCAACTCCACGACATTATCAGTGAGACCCCCTCTTGCCCCACTGCCCTCACTGCTTTCAATTCCGGCTTTGTCCCAACCACAACACCCATCTTACCTGACCCATGACCTACCCATGGACGCATCCCCTCATCACATTCAACCACAACTCCATCAATCCAAACCTTGACATGCTCCCCACCGGCACGTTCACCATACACACCCACCCCACCCTCCACGACACAACCATCTTATGCATCCCCGACGGCCGAGCGGTCACAACCATCTCCAGCCCCAACATCCGACACCTCTACCACCTCTTCCGCCCCAACCTTACACACCGCACGTTCGAGGAAGAGGTCTACCACCTTATCACACGAGTCGGCTCCCGCACAGAAATCCGAGTTACTAACACACGCCACCACCACACGCTACAAATGGGCCACTCGAGAGGACCTGCTCACAGCACTCCGCAACATTCCACACCCAGACGAAACTCTACTCAGACCCCCTAAACAAGTCACTGCACTCTACACTTACCACTCACTCTACCCCGAAGACATAGTCCTCTCATCCAGCGGCAGCAACGCACCACACACCTGGAACGGCACTACGATCGCCAACCCTGAATACGATCACGAATGCATGCGCCGCGCCATGGAACACGCAATCACTAGCGCCCACTTCACAGCCTCACACTCCCCCGCACCACCATCCTCATTCTCCCCCGATGGGAACACACATCATATCGCCACTCCAAATACATATACTCACCACACACCCACCATCTTTACACCCTTCCCAACGACGCAAATACCTTCCTACCTCTTGACCAACACACAGGCACCCCTACCCCCACACCATTCGGTACACGCTGGATGGTCGACAAATATCTCGTCGCCAACCCCCTCGCACTCTCCGCCTTGCCCTCACACACAGCCATGACCGCCCTCCACAACACACTCGAATCCATTTACAATACACACCTCCCCAACCCCACCATCACCGTCCCACCTCCGCCCCTCTTTGACACTTACTCACCACACTCCGCAGGTATCTACCATCTCCTCCCTAACCCCACCCACCCCATCACTTACCTCCTTCCGGAGCGCACGAGACTAACATACTCCCTCGCCCCACAAGAGGAGAACTTGTTTCGCATTGGCAATACTTTGTATGCAGAGAAGGCTCCCATAAGGGAAGCCCCTCCCCCCTTCACTCACCCCGCCTCGGACACACGCGTCAAAATTCTGGTGACCTCCGCACCTCCCTCTCACACCATCAATCGCGCGGATCTCGCGGGCATCGACATCGGCCTCCAACTTGGCCATACCTACCTCCTTATAGACAGTGCGTGCCCACTCCGCGTCATGCAAGGCTTGATAAACTGCCCTTCCGCCTACCGACACAACATTCATCGTGACACAATCAGCTCCATCACACACACCCTCAAAACCCGCTGCGAATCAGGCATCCGAACCCATCTAGGGAAAAATTAAGCCCACAACCACTCATAAGACAACGACCTCGCAGACACCCTAGCTAACCAAGTTGCGGACGGACACTCACACGACACAACATACGCCACAGGTTCATACGTGTCGATAGGCCATTGGACTTGGCCATACACACTCACACTCCAAACCCTCGGGGAACCCATATCCTACATATACACCAACCTTAAAACCGATGCACACGCATACAACACCAAACACATACACACACAGACACAGACACACACACACACACACACACACACATACACACCCCTCTCAGACACACACTCAAACACCACCAAACACGGTACCCTCCTCGCCCGCGCCGCGGAGGACGGAGCCGACTTCACCTTCCACCAAAAGCACACATCACTCACCAACGCACAAATTACTTACAAGCTAGAATTCTTATGGGGCGTGCACAACACCCGCCTCCTCACCCACAACCCCATCCTGCGTTTCCCCATGTGTGGTCAATTCACCAACAACGGTCACGTGGCCGGTAACTTCACCACCATGTCCGGCCTTAGAAAGGACCGACACAATGTCGCGCTACAACTCCTCCTCTCCCTCGTGGAGCGCTATAACGGAGGCCGATGGGAGACCATTACCGCTGACTTTGGTAACAAACCCATAAAATCACTCGCATCCCCCACACCCACCCACACCCCACTTGACTATCACCCCCTTACCCCGCCCACATGCCCACCCGCATGGTTGCTGATGACGAAGGCCTCTCGCCCGACTCCATCACCTCTTGCCCTGCCATGATCCCCGCCGGGATTCTCCCCCCCCCCCCCCCCCCCCCCCCCCCACTGAGACTCCCGGCACACAAACCCGACTTCATCCGGCTTTTCGAACCTAGATTCGTCCGGCACACAAATGGCCCCCGCCGTCACTCCTCGCTTAAAAAGATTCAGATAGGGGAATGGGAGTACTGCACGGACCACAACCTCTCCAACACATCTCAAATGATTAGCAAGAAATACACCCCCCTCGCCAATGCTATCCGCATGCAATGGCCATGTACAGAAGTCGACATCCTTCCCATCGTCATGAGCCGCACAGGTACACCGCACTCATCCACCATTACGAGTCTTACCTCCCTTCTCACCGTCCGCACTGACCCTTCTAACAAACTCATCTCGAAAACATGAGTCCACACGTCACGCATCCTCGCGCAATACCACTCGCACACTGTCCAATGGCTGCAATATCTCCTACTCATGTACCGCATCAAATTTCGCACGACCACTCGCCGCGCCTCCGCACACTGCACCCACGCACGCCCATGACTGCACACTACCACCGACACGCACATCACTCTCCCCGGGGGGGGTAGGTAACACCCCCAAAACCCTTTGGAGAGGTTGGATTTAGGCGGTTCACGGTCTAGCCATGACTTATAAGTTCAGGAATGGCATGGTTGGGAGGGCCAAGAGAGAGCAGCCGGTTACACCCGGTACATGTTTTAAACAATTCCAAGTTTCTGTCTTTTTCCAAGCATTCCAAGCTCAACCGTCGACGTGTTGCGTCCCTAACGGCAAAGTTGGACCCCGTCGCTAACCTATTGATAAAGTGCACGGGGCGGTATGTTAACGCCTACACCATGCGTGTTTTACTATTATTTTTTCAATTACACGAGCCGTGCCAAATGCGTGAAATTTTACGTTCCATTCAAAGACCCGCAAACCAAACCTCGCGCATTCAATATCGTATCCACGCCTCCAAACCCCTCAAACAAGTCCAAATAAATAGGGTTGCGTGGTTCACTGAGATGTATGTAACTTGGTATGAACACTAGCGCAATGCCCGACCGTGGCATTCAAGACATCGTAGTGTGTAGTGGAGAACATTTCCTACGAATTTATTGGCTTAATCCGACAACTCGTCCGACAACACTCGCTTTAAAACGCTCGCGTCTAACTATACCGAATGACTGCCAACTACTTGCTCCCCGGCTCCACTCCACTTGGATGGTACTCGTGCTTAACGTGGTGACGAGGGCACGTTATCTTGGCTAGATTATGTTAAACACATTGCATGTGCGGACTTTTGTGGAGGAATTTGCTTTTTATATGTCGCCCGATATAGTATTGTGTGCTTGTAATCGCGGACCAAACGAAACCAAAAACCTTATGGACCACATCGGCGCCGGCCGGCGCCACAGCGGCGGCGGCCCCGGAGGGGGGTGGGCTCGCAGGCCCGTCGGCGTCCCCTCACCTCTCCGTGGTGGGCGCTAGAAACCCCGTTGCCGTGCCATGCTTGGTAAGGTAAGGGGCTAAGGGGGCCGACAGTGCCATCCGCGCAATTCGTATCTGTTGAGAAAACCTTGTACGGAGGGCTTCTAATAAAATATTTATGTAGGCTACCGGCGCCAAGATCTCCCGCTCGGGCCGTCCCATATGTTTTTTCAATATCACATACTACTAAGATGTCGTCCCATTTGGGAGGGTGGGGGGTCCATCTTGAGGAGTGTGTGGTGGCGAGGGGTCTGCACGGATCATCGGTGGGACACGGGTATTGGAGCTGGCGGCGGAAAGCCGGAAAGTAACGCTAGGGTATGGCGCTCACTCGACGTCGACCAGCTTGATGACGTCGAGCCGGCCGAAAGGGGATTGCACGACACGAGCGGCGAGGAGGATTGTCGCGACGGGAGGAGCGCCGTGGTCTGGCGGCGGGGTAATCCGCAGAATCACCCGCCGCCAGTAAGTCCGCTACGGAGTGTTTGAATAATTTCCGCGTCCCCGTGGCCTTTTTGGATCCGGCCATTGTGACCGCGCACTTCTCCGGCCGCTACCCACTATCATTGAAATTGAAATATTGAAATTGTTTACAACATGTGGCGGCAAACTGGACCGACTGCTATCTCTCGGGCCACTCTACTTTGCCTTTCAGGACTTATTAGCAAGTTGGGCATGGGTCTCTTCGACCCGGTACACCTATCGACACACCTAGCTTCACGGTGTGTCGACGTTCCTCGGGAGTTAAAAAACTGTAAGCAACCGCAGTAATTGCCAAAGTCCCCCCGCCTAAGCAATAACAGCGTAATAATTTTATAATCAAGAAAACAGATCTAAAAATAAATCCACTTGTCGAGAAATACAAAACTAAACTGCTGCTCGACCTTCACGATGCTCGGCCCGCTCCCACCGAACCGGGGTGCCGACCGGCCGAGGCCGGTCGGCGTTCGAGAGGGACGACGGGCCCGCCTAATCTAGCTCCCGCGTGACTTCGGTCTTGCCGAAGATAGGAGGGGAAAGGCTGGCAAAAAACCCCTCCTCGCGTGGTCGCTCGTCGATCCCGCCGCCGCATCCCGTAAGCCCCGCCAAGGTCGCCGCCGCATCCGCCGACGCGACGGTCCTCCTTGTCGAGGTCCCCCGTCACCTCGAGGGCATGTGGGAGGGACCGAGTCACATAGACATAGAGAAAAAATGGGCGCTCTTGCCTCCGCACCTGAATTTTCCCCGCTCATTTCCCCGGTTTTTCTCTGTCTGGTACCCGGGTACTTGTCAGGTAGTCCGGCTTGTGTCCGTACCCTCCCCTATCTGATCGTGCGTCCACCTAGTAGACTTTGTTGAAGTTGGGGCCTCCGCGCTCACCCGGGCCCCCTCGCAAGGGTCTCGTCTATCCGGTAGTGGGTGTCGAAGAGGGGGGGAGGGGGGGGGGCAGGTCACCGTAGCCGGATCCGTCGGGCCGCGGGTGCACGGAAATTAGTCAAAAAACCCTCCGTACGGGGTTTTCCGGCGGCGCCGACCCGGAGGGTCGTCGTCGCCTGATCGTGTAGCTCCTTCCGTCGCGACTGGCCTCCTTGCCGCCCAAGCCTAATCCTCCACCCCCCGGGAGATGTATCATGTCGGCGTGGCGGCTCGCTAGTGAGCGCCCTACCCTTGTGATGCTCCCCAACTAGCTCGACGCCGGGTACGGACACTAGTTTAATTTCCAAAAAGCCCTCCGTACATGGCTTTCCGTACATGGCTGATCCTAAGGATCGCCGCCGCCTCACATAGCCGCTCCTCCGCCTGCGACCGGCCACCTGCATGTGCCATGTCTTGCCTCACCCCTTGGGAAGTGTCAACTGACACTGGGCTGGTCGGCGGCTAGCGAGCGCCCTTTCCTGGCGCTGCTTCCCGGCTGGCCACCACCAGTTCCAACACCCGCCTCCCACCGCTGATCCGGCCGTACCCTCCTCGCAATCAAACGCTCCTTAAGTACAGGTCCCACCCCCTCGAGGTAGGAATGTTCCCAGTAGTATTTGTATGCGAAAAAACATATCGGACGGGCCGAGCGGGAGATCTTGGTGCCGGTATTGCACAGAATATTTTTTTCAAAAGCCCTCTGTACATGGCTTTCCCGACAGATGCTGATCCCGCGGATCGAGCTGTCGGCCCTCTTAGCCCCCTACCGTGCCCGGCACGGCTACGGGGTTTCCAGCGCTTACCACGGGGAGGTGAGGGGATACCGACGAGCCTGCGAGCGCACCCCCCTCCGGGGCCGCCGCCGCTGCGCCGCCGGCGGGTGCCTACCCACTATCACTAGGCACACCTGATATAGAATGCGAGTCCGGATAAGCGCGGAGGCTCGCACTCGAAACAATCCTGCTCGATGGACGCGCAGACGGTTAGCGGAGGGTACGATCGCTGACTGATCTTCCAGACATGTACCCAAGTAACAAACAAAGAAGATCCGGGGAAGTGGCCGGGAAAACTTTCAAGCGTCAGGACCACTAGCTTTTTTTGCCAGGTTGTCTCTGTCCCCCCCACCTTCCCTGTATGTGACGGGGGACCTCGACTAGGAGAAAAGTCGCGACGGGAGGAGCGGCTACAAGCTTGGGGCGGGGTCTACGGCGAGATCGACGAGCGACCGCATGAGGAGGTTTTTTTTGCTAGCCTTTTCCCTCCTTTCTCCGGCAAGGCCGAAGTCATGCGGGAGCTAGATAAGATAAGGCTAGCCCGTCGACCCTCTCGAACGCCGATCGGCCTAGGCAGGTCGGCACCCCGGTTCGGAAGGAGCGGGCCGTGCATCGCGAAGGTCGAGCAGCAGTTCGGTTTTGCATTTCTTGACAAGTGGATTTACTTTTACATATGTTCTTGTTGATTACAAAATTTGTTTCTGTTGTTAGTGGTTTGGCGGGGGATTGTGGCAAATACTACGGTTGCTTACAATTTGTTTTTAAAACCTCCACGGAACGTCGGCACACATTGCAGATAGGTGTGTCGATAGGTGTACATGATCGAAGAGTACCCGGCCCAATCGTTCTCCTAAGTGTCCTAGATGACAGAGTACTGATGGCCGTTAGACATCACTCGGTCCGGTCTGCCGATACTGTTGTAATACAAATACAATTTCAATTTCAATGAACCACATCCCCCAACGCCCGTACTCTTAGCATGTCATTCAACTCCACGATCGGGCTGTCCACGCACGTGCTTGAAGAGTTCATGGTTGAAGCAGTGGCTAATAAGGCGCGGGACTTGCGGTTGGAGGTCCACCGTTTTCGGTGGGGAGCTCATGGAGATCGACATGGGGATGTGGTGCGCTTAGACTTCAGGGCTCCACACCGTCATCTTGTTGTTCATGTGACGGTCTGAAGTGCTCGCACGAACACTAGTGTTCCTTAGATAGGCGCTTGCCTCCCACTCCCTGGCAGTTTTGCATTGAGAGCTCAGCATGTCAAACTCGGTGCGGACCTCCGCACTTCCGCTTTACTTGGCACGCCTTCGGTTCAATCGATCCATGACAGCTATCCCTTTGCTCTTGAGGATGGAGTAGGTCGGCGCCTATGGCGACTGCGTTGGTTGATCGTCTAGCAGTTCGGCGCTTCCATGGCATTTGTGCTGTGGACTCTCGTTTAATGCCTTATATCAATTAAATCCGCATTTTGTTCGTCGACTTACTTTTGTTCCATTTCGACGGTTTTTGGGGTATGCATGCATGTACGGCGAGAATTCATGCCACGTCTTTTTGCTGCTCTTCATGGTTCTTTGGGTTCCTATCTTTGCGATGCTTTACAAGAGGGCAGTGCAAGTGCTGTGGCATGCCTCAATGGTCCTCGCCTCCTCGGGCTTAGGCATGTGAGGTTGTTTCCTACTTTTTCTTCCTTTTTGATTGGCGGTTTCCACAACTTATATGTTTGAAACTTTTGTTTCATAAAAGGAAATCCGAATGCAAGAAACACTTTAAGAGCTTGGACAGGGAAAAAGGGAGGAAACTCTAGTAGAAAAAGAGAGAAGGTATGATGCAAGGTACAAATAAATTTATGATATGACATGGTTGTAGCAAATACTCGTTGCTCATCCGCATGATGGCATTGTTGCTACTTCATGTACTCGTACCTATGTTATGACATAGTGTCACATTGATTTGAGTCTAGAGGTTTGCAAACCCTAACCGCCATGTGTACGGGACAGTGACCCCCGCGGATAATCTTGCCGTTATTATTGACGACGCGACGAACCTCCAAGACAACACACCCGTATTGGTAGTAAGTCGGAACCAACCACCTAAGGACTTCCCCAGCGGCCAACTCTGACTAGCCCTAGCCTTATAAGCCAAACCTAACGACGAGCATGGCACTCTATGCTTTCGCGCTCAGCCAATCTAGGCTTCGCAATACCATTCTCGACTCTCGTATTCGAGAAGGATGTTTTTCTATACATCGTCCCATGCGCACCCGAGCGACACGCAACTCATCGTTCAGCTACACAACCTCCCCGCGTTCAGCTACGCAACCTCGCGCAATGTTACATGAACAGTCAACCTCCGCCCCATGAGCCGACACCCCCCCCATTTCCATCCTGCAACGAGTAGCTAAACACACTCGTGCATCAGTAGGTGCATCCGAACAACGGATCACTGAGTAGGTTTGTCGGGTAACACTGCCTTACTAGCCCAACTCCAAAGATAACCAACCACCACTACAACTAATCAATAGCAGTCCGTTTCCGCCGGCACAAACCCAGCTCCGGAGAGTGGTAAGGAGGCCCTAAAGTTACCCATCGACTTGCTAAAGGACGACCAAGACTCCACCGAGCCCTAGTCTGTCGACATCGCCTACTACGGCTAAGTCAGCCCTTCCGGTTTAGAGTGCCCTCCACGCGATATCGACACAGCTCGAGCCCCGCCTGTGGGCTTTTACGGACGACACCGATCGAGTCCCAAGAGAGAAGAGTACACAAGCCGCCTACAACGAATACTTTCACATCGGTTACTATGCCATTTTCGACAGCTGCGCCAACGTGGCAATTAGCGAGGGCATGGACGCGCCATCAGCCGGACCTACTCTGTCGCCGGTGAAGGCGGTAGCCACTGCCCTCATCCGAGCGGGTCATCGCACCCACACTGCGACGGGGGAGGTCGCCCGTAATCGAGTGGGATTCCTCCGCCTCACCAAGGGCGGACAAGTGAGCACGGATACGGACCGTGTATTTGCCGAACTTGCGCACGAACGTTATTCTAGCCCCCGCCCTACCACGGTCTCGGGCCCAATGGACGCGCTACACTAAGCGCCCACCGACCGCACGCTTGAAGTCAGCCTACATGCCGCCAGCAAGGCTGTTGCTAGAGCGGCTTTTGCCAAAGTCACCCTCGCCCGATCCCTCGGCATGGATGCGAAGGCTACGAAGGTGGCTACCGACCGCCGCAAAGCCGCCTTAGCAGCAGCGGCCAGAGCCAGCTCCATTGCCAAACCTACGGACACGCCCAAGCTCCCACATAAGAAATTATGGTCTGGCCCGCCGCGCCGATTCATGTTTCCCTACCTCGTCCTACATGCGCCACCGCCGTGCGACAAAGATGGCGGGAATGGGAACACATCGGCGCGAGCGGACATGTCTTGAACTAGATCCGCCACGGGTTGCGGGTCAAGTTCAAACGGGGCCTACGTCCTCAACATTTCAACCACGGTATCTCAATGCGCCACGCTGCCTCTGCCCAACTCGAGTTCATGTCTACATAACAACCACGCTTCAGAGCTTGTGGAGCCTAGAAACGAGGACAAAAGTCCCGCTCCACGTCCCGCATGTTCCTATTGCCGAAGCCCGACGTAAACTAGTGGCGCATGGTTATCGGCCTCCACCAACTCAACAGCTAATGATCCGACTACAATATGACATGCGAGACCCTCAAGCGCCGCCGTCACATCTCCCGCCCCAACGCCTACTTCGCCTCTTTCGACCTGGCGGATGGCTACTACACACTCGGCATTCGGGAGGCCGATCGAGATTACTTCAACGTCAATTTCCGACGCGAACTATGGCGTCTCGCGTGCCTACCAATGGGCTTGTCGGGCTCAGCTTACTATTTTTGCAAGCAAACCCAAGCCTTCACCAACCACCTCCGCCGCCCATAAAGCGTCTCCCCGACACAACACCCCTCCCGGCGTTTCCTACGCAACGCCCGATGGCGCGGCACCTGAATGCTAACCGACATAGACAACTTCCCCTTCCTAGCCGACCCCTACCCCGCAGCGCTGTCCGTCCGAGCCCGTGTGGACGCCCTTCTCACCTGTCTCGGTCTCCTCCGAAACCCGAAGACAAACATTTGGACCCCCACCCAAGTCAGCAACCACCTGGCTCTCACGATCGCCCTCCAGCTCGGCGAATCCCTAGCCCCATCCGACAAGTTGTACACCTTAGCCAAGCACGCCTCATCGCTACTCGGCCGCGCAGCCTGATACGCACGATGGCTACGAGCTCGACAACTCGCCGCCTTTGCGGGGAAGGCATAGATCCTCTAACTTGCCATCGTCCCCGCCCGTTTCGCTTTACGCGAACTCCACAACGTCCTCGCTACCGGCACCGGGTGGAGTGGACGCGTGCGCTCAACCCATCAGCACCGCCGCGACCTCGAAAGGTGGCGCACCGTGCCGTCAAATCAAAATAGCCGCTCCATTTTCAAACAATCGAGACCATTGAAATTGAAATTGAAATTGAAATTGTTTACAACATGTCCCGGCAAACTGGACCGGCTGCTGTCTCACGGGCCACTCTACTTTCGCCATACAGGACTTATTTAGCAAGTTGGGCCCGGGTCTCTCCGACCAGGTACATTTCTTATCGGCACACCTATCTGCAATGTGTGTCTCGACGTTCCTCGGGAGTTATATAACTGTAAGCAACCGCAGTAATTGCCACAGTCCCCCCACCTAAGCAGTAACAGCGTAATAATTTTGTAATCAAGAAAAACAGATCTAAAAATAAATCCACTTGTCTAGAAATGCAAAACTAAACTGCTGCTCGACCTTCACGATGCACGGCCCGCTCCCGCCGAACCGGGGTGTCGACCGGCCTAGGCCGGTCGGCGTTCGGGAGGGACGACGGGCCAGCCTAATCTAGCTCCCGCGTGACTTCGGTCTTGCCGAAGGAAGGAGGGGAAAGGCTGGCAAAAAACCCCTCCTCGCGCGGTCGCTCGTCGATCCCGCCGCTCCATCCCGTAAACCCCGCCCCAAGGTCTTGCCGCGTCCACCGACGCGGCGGTCCTCCGTGTCGAGGTCCCCCATCACCTCGAGGACAGGTAGGGGGGACCGAGACGCACAGACATAGAAAAAATGGGCGCTCCTGCCTCCGCGCCTGAATTTTCCCCGCTCATTTCCCCGGTTTTTTCTCTATCTGGTACCCGGGTACCTGTCGGTTTTCCGGCCTGTGGCCGTACCCTCCCCCCTCCGATCGCGCGTCCACCGAGCAGCCTTTTCTTGAGCGGGGGCCTCCGCGCTCACCCGGGCCCACGCTCAAGGACTCCTAGGAGTATGAAGGTCTGTCGGGGTAGTGGGTGTCGAAGAGGGGGGGGGGGCAGGTCACCGTAGCCGGATCCGGCGGGCCGCGGGCGCCCGGAATTAAACAAAACCCTCCGTGCCGCTCCTCCCGTCGCGACTGTCCTCCTTGCCGTCCCAGCTGACTCCTCCCCCCGGGAGATGACGCTGGACGACGTAGCGACGCGCGAGTGAGCGCCCTACCCTGGTGCTGCTCCCCAACTTGCTCGACGCCGGGTACGGACATTATTTTTAGTATCCGAAAAAAGCCCTCCGTACAGGGCTTTTCGGCGGCGGCTGATCCTGAGGATCGCCGCCGCCTCCTGTAGCCGCTCCTCCGTCTGCGACTAGCCACCGTCCTGTGCCATGTCTTGCCTCACCCCTCGGTAAGGTTCGACCGGCACAGGGCTGGTCGATAGCTAGCGAGCGCCCTTCCCTGGCGCTGCTTCCCGGCTGGCCACCACCAGCTCCAACACCCGCCTCCCACCGCTGATCCGGCCGTACCCTCCTCGCCATCAAACGCTGCCGTAGTACAGGTCCCACTCCTAAAAGTAAGGCTGTATCTAGGAGTATCTGTGCGCGAAAAAACATATCGGACGGGCCGAGCGGGAGATCTTGGCGCCGGTAGTGCACAGAAATTATTTTTTCAAAAGCCCTCTGTACAGGGCTTTCCCGACAGCTGCTGATCCCACGGATCGAGCTGTCGGCCCTCTTAGCCCCCTACCGTGCCATGCCTGGCACGGCTACGGGGTTTCCAGCGCCCACCACGGGGAGGTGAGGGGATGCCGACGGGCCTGCGAGCGCACCCCCCTCCGGGGCCGCCGCCGCTGCGCCGCCGGCGGGCGCCCAATCGAGACCACCTATCGCCACGCCAACTCCAGCGTTAACGGATGGGGCACCGTCCTAAACGACAACCCGCTATTCAAAGCCCGAAGTTTTGGTACGGCGAGGACCGCTACCAACACATCACGTGGAAATAACTACGCGCCTTACGCCACGCGATCGAGTCCTTTCTACCACAGACAACTGCGAGGCCGCAAATTCCTGTTACACGAGGGCAACATTGCGATCGTCGATACCCTCACCTAGCTCACTATTCGCTTTCCAGTCATGCTGACCGAGTTACGCCGCCTACATGACGTCAATGAAATTCGGATCCGCCCCCGCTACATCCGCTCCGCCGCCAACAACTAGGCGGACTCCCTCGGCCGCGAGTTCGACCGCGAGGCCTGGCAACTAAAACCCCGAATTTCCGCCTACCTCCAACAAACTTGGGGACCGCACTCTGTGGACAATGGAAAACACACATCTCCCACGTTTCAACGCCCGATGACGGGACCCCAAGTGCGAGGACGTCGACTGCCTACACCTACCGGACGCCCATTGGATGTGCGAAAACAACTACTGTAGTTGTGGTAGTAGTTGCGGTCCCCGATGGACCGCACTACCATCACTCGCCGGCAGACTCCGCCAATCGGGGGCCGCCGCCAATGAAATCGCCCCATATTGGCCAGACATGCCATGATTCCATATGCTTCACCACTTGGCCACCGAAACCGTCCACGACCCTTCTTCGGACAACATGTTCTTTCCCTGGCGGCTCGGCTCTCGCGCATTGTTCGGACGATCATGGTGGAGCATCGTGGCTCTTCGGCTGCCACGCGGGCTGCGGGCATGGCTACTTACCCGTCGCGGAGCGATAGGCCGTTCTCTACGCTCTACCGCACGCACCCTCGCCACAGTCCAAGCACTACCATCCACTCGAGCCCGCACCCGCCATGGACACCAGCGCTACCGCCTCGGCAACCACACTACGATCGCGACCTGGACGGCTACAATGGCTACGCACTTTCACACCCTACTCGGCGCCGACGAGCTCGGCCACACATGCCTCAGCCTATTGAGCAGCTCCCTAGCCCATGCTACCTACGTGAATTACGATAGCAACCTACGCCAACTCTTGGCATTCTGCATCGAAGAATACATTCACCCCCTCCACGCGACACCCGCTACCATGGTACGCTTCACAATACAAAGTAGAGCCGCCAAACGCTAGTGCGCATCTGCCCACACCGATTTCCGATCTTAGTATGGGACTCCCACTAGGTACCTCGATTAAGTGGCGCCTCACAGCCCTCCGGGCTCATCTCCAACCTCGTTGGAAACGAACATATCCCGATGAAGACCTCATGGAGGCGCGGCTGACGGGTGTGGCGACGGGGCAGTCCGTAGCGTGGGTTTCTGCGGCGCTATAGTACGAGGAGCAGGTGCTTGCGTGCGATATACGCGTCCGCGACAAGGACCTGCAAGTCCTCGCGCAAGGTTCCGACACCTCATTGGCCCACGAGCCTGAAACAATGCCTACGAGTGTGGAGGATCTCAACTCAGCCACTTTGAGGCGGGCGGAGGAGGGTTCCGATGATGAGAGTGACCCCGGCGAGGAGGACCCCCCACCCGCGGAATACGGCCCGCCCCCTCCGGAATATCGCAGTTCGGCGCGATGGTATGCCATCGGCGAGGAAATTCGCTTAAACTGCCCTAGGGACGAGTAAAACTGCCAGTATATCCGGCCTGTGGCGCTCGTACTGGATCAGTTTGCAAGCGCATTGCTTACGAGTGCCCTATTTACCCTAGCGGTGCGAGCGGCAGGTCGTGCTTTGCTAGGCTCGTTGCGTGGCACCTTTAGTATGAGGGATGGCAAGCCGGGATGCTATAGTTCGTAAGCGGGTAGTATGTATGTCCTACCGGAGCCGAGCCGCCACTTACCTGTAACGTGTTGAGCCGTTGCTACCTTGTAACTTTGCACCTCCTACCGTTCCACGACACTTTTGTAGTCCGTGGTTCCGTCGGTGGTTCAAACGTGCGACACGCCGTCGATAAACTATCGGCTACCCCGTGCATGTTGTCCACCTGCTTGCCTGATGTCGCCCGCCCATCTTTTTGCACGAAAATCCGACAACACAAACTCATACCTATAGACGGCCCGTTTGTGGTATTCCGGGCTTAGCAGTCCCCGGTTGTCGTCGTGCTGCACGTCCCTCTCAGAGGAGGCTACCCGAAAAGTCAAAATCGCGCCGATCGCTCATCATTGCGCGCCCGCCATGCTGACCCCCAAGCCCAATAACGGAAGGTGCTTGCAAAACGCCACATTTAGAGGGTGCCGGTGCGGATTTACCTGCCAGTCCCACCATATCCCGGAGTCGTAGGAAGAAAAAACTTTTGGGAGGTCCAATGCTCCCTCGAGCGGCGCGTGAGGCGCCGCTTGTCGCATCCACGTGTTGCATTCTTGGCGTGGCCTAGGATTTTCCTTAGTTTAATCTGCTAGGTTTGTGCACAATGTAGTGCTTTCCTTTTGCTGTGCTTTTGATTCCGTGATCCTCTTGTCACTCTTGCCCTCTTGTTTCCCCTCCCACTTTTCCTGTCCGTGCTCATCTTGTTCTTCTTGTAAACAATTTTCTAATGCTTCGATGGGTGGGTTTACAATATCGTGTCGGCTTTTGGGATCAAGTATAGCGCTTTATTTAGCAAGGCATTGGCCCGGTCGACAAGGTACCGCACTCAGTGCGGTAAATGGCGCAGTGCAGGCCTCCGATAGACATGCCAGGGATAATAATGATGCGCTGTGGTGGTCTATTGGCTGTGGTGGTCTTTTGGACAAATTGTAAAACCAATGAAACATTTGGCAAATCTGCCCTAGTTGGTAAAATGATGATGACGATGTTGAGCAGGTATACTGGTACGGGTACTGGTACTGCCGACGGGGCGGTAGACCGACGACCGCCATAGCGCCACAGCTCGCGAGTCATGAAATGGCCGACGACTCCCCCGACCACGAGACCAGCCAGGCAACCACTCTTCGGGTACCTATATATTCCCACTATCTTTTGTGATTAGCGAACAGACAATCGCTCCATTCATCATTGGGAGGGCAACCGTGCTGGCCACTTCCTTGCGGGAGACGTCCGAAGTAGGGTGCATGCCTTGATAGCGAGGGGCGTCATAATACGACAGTCATATGACGCCCCGTTATTGGAGTCACAGGCCCCCCCTTGTGCACAGGTATGACTAAAACAGGAGCCGCATCAGTGCGTTTAACGACCTCATAGCATGGCGAAAGCGCGGAGCATGATATTCAGGAACCATCAGGAAACAAGAATAGTGCAGGCACTGCTTCGCCACGTGGTGGTGCTGTCGGCGGTGTTGACGAGCTGTGCTGCCAATTTGGAAAAAAATGCCGGCGACGGAGAATCCAGCTGCCGGCCACGCACCACCTGGTCCGTGGACGCCCACTTTCGGCTATGCGTGCACGATAAGCAGTGGCTTGCCAGTCTAGACTCGCTCCGGCAAGTAATTCAGGTGTGGCACGCGATGTATCCGCGCGAAGCAAGTCTCCACGATCACCGAAGGAGTTGACCTGAAGAATTGCCCAGTACATAACGCTGACCAACACGTATTCTTGCAGTCTGGATACCCCCCTCTGCCGGGAAAATCCAAATCAGCAACGCAGCTCGTCGGCGACCTGCCGCTAGTGGGAGCCTTTGACTCGGACAGGCTTACGAGAGGGCTGACATGGCCCTATGCTCGGGCCAGACTAAGTAGCGCCACGCCGGTGAGTTCGCCCGCCTCTCGTGCCGCAGCCAAAATAAAACGCACGCATGGGACAAACGCCCCGTTAACGGGTTTGACAACAAAAGGAGCAACGGAGTCGTTGCATATTCACGACCGCCCAAGTCTTTGCTAAGCTTGACTGGAACTTGTCTCCGCAGAGATGTGCGGTGGGGAGGGAGCCGTGGAGCGGCAGCGACAGCTGCTGTTGCGTTGCACCGGCTAACTGGCGGTTTCAGGTGGAGCTCACGGATGAGAAGGAGGCGCAGCGGTTCTTTGAAAAGCTGGAGACCTGGCAGGACTGGGAGCCTGCCTTTTGCCTCGGCCTTCAGTATGCGGGTGAGCTCCCTCAGCAATACCATATGACGTCACGAGTCACTGTTGTCTGTCGAGCTGAGGAATCGAGCGTCAGCCCGACGTTGGATGTTTTCATGCTGAAACACTCTGATCGCGCCGTTTCTCTTTCGCCACAGTTTTGTCCCGAGTCGATGACAGCTGCGACGTGAATGTCGGAAGAGTGTCGAAGGCAGTGGGAGAGCTTGGTGTGGCAGACTACGATGACAAGACAGCATTGCCATCTGTGCTACAACCGTTACGGCAGTCAGCAGGCACTTCGGGCGGATGCTCAGGGGCGGAAAGTGAGCTGGTGGCGGTTGCCGTGGATGTAAGTGTATGCTTCAGGGAGCAACAGGACGGCGTGCCTTTGGCGAAGCAGCTGTGGTGGGAGTTGGGGTCGCGGTACAGCTGGATATACGACCCCACGCTGCTCGAATGGCCCACCAGGGTGCACCCCCGTAACCCAGCGCAGCTGCTCTCTTTCTCTTACGCCGCTACGGGGGACTGGCGTGGGGGAGACTGCCTGGATGGCGCTGCGTGCTGCTGCCTGCAGCCTGCTATGTGGCACATTCGAGCTTCCTTTCGCGACCCCATCGCAGCGGACAAGTTTCAGCGAGGCCTCGTGGAGGGTCTGACCGCCGACGCGATGGGGGACGAGGGCTCGTTGTGTCTTGTGCCCAGGCAGACCGGTGAGTGCTCTCTCTCCACAACTGTTGTAGTCGTCCAGCCTGCTCTTTCCGTCCGACGCACTCTGTCAGTTCTCTATGATCTACTTTGATTTTCTAATCGGGTCTTCTGCCTGGTGAACCCCCTTCTTCACCAGAGGTGTCGTCGTTTTGCTTTGACGTCTCCGATGCGGGCACTGATGGATCTATTACTGTGAAGGAGGGTGCACCCGTTCCCACGACTTTTACGATCGAGGCGAGCGCAGCGCTAGTAGCGGAGGGTGGCTCGGCTCGGCAGCGCTACTGCAGCCGTGGCGCTTGCACGTCAATGGTTTCCTACCAGTCGAGCGTCTGTTCCGTGAGTGAGTCCGCTTGCGACACTCACTGTGGTGGTGAGTGGTGCGAGGTTCCGCGGAGCGAGGGGTACTGTAGTTTCAGGGGATGCGGCTTCGCACCTCAGGGTGGTCCGTGGTGTAACCGCGGCAAGGTAGCATGTGAGCACGAGTGTCTTGGAAACTGGTGCGCCATGAAGGACAATCCGCCCGCGCAGGAGGAGTTGGAAAGCTTTGCCGAGGTGGAAGCGGTTGTCGCGGCCGGCGGTGCTTACTGTAGCTATGGAGGTTGTGACGGTCGGTCACGCGGCTACCCGTGGTGCAAGGCCAGCAAAGAGAACTGCGAGAACGACTGCGGCGGATCGTGGTGCACGACCATCGGATACTGCACATGGGTGAGCTGCAACGGGCGAGCGCAGGGAGGGACTTGGTGCAATAAAGACCCTTCCCACTGTACCGGGACGTGCGGTGGCTATTGGTGCAACGGTCCGACGACGACAAACGCAGCAATGACACCTGCCGGTACTCCCGAACCCACTGTTGCCCCGAGAGCCAGTCCGTTGGCTGTCACAAAAGACTCGGAAATAACGTACGTGCTGGCGGATGAGACAGAATTTGTCATCAGTGCCGACAAGCACGGCGCATCGACAGGCAAAGCTGAGGGTTTGCTCGCGTTCCCTTCACGACCTGCCTCGATGACGTCGACGCCGCATTCTGTCACCACGACACCGCGCGGGAAGACTACTGGCTTTAGCACTACGCACTTGGCTGATAAAGGGCGCATTACGTCGTCGGGATCGCTTAATAACTCGCCCGAGAGAGCTCTGACAGCGGCACCGGCAGCCGAGAAGTCCATTTCGTGGCCCGCCGAAGGGGAGCCCGTCTTGAGTACCACGGCATCGACTGCACTTGTTGGCACCCCAATGGCGGATGCTTCTCCGTCCACCATCCCCTCCGCTTTACCTGCTCATATGACAAGCGAAACTCTTCCTCAGTCTCTAGTCGCTGATATACTTCCCGCTGATCGACCCTCAACCGTGACTGCGGATGCTCCAGAGACCACCACAACGGCAGCTCCTCAGCCAGTGTCGACCGGATTGACAAGTGGAGCGCAGCCTCAACCCGCCTCGGGTCCCCAGCTCTCGGGTACATCGCTTGCTTCAACTCTGCCAGCCTCCACTCTCGCTGCAGCTCTGGGATCAACCACAGTGCACTCTCCAACCACAGTATCTCACTTTCCCATCGTGAAGCCTCTTGCTGGTACTCCTCTCGGCAACATCGCGGATACCCCTAGCACAACCACATCCGTTGCCACTGCTGGGCCATCGGAAGCTACCACGGCTCCGTTTGATACGTCGAGCCCAGTCACTGCGTCGCCGACAGCAAGCACATCTGCTGCGACCACTGCTGCTGAGCAGTCCGACCGTACAACGATCTCTGTCACCACAGCAGCTGCTCCCCTGTCCGCTCCCGCGATATCGGAGGGGATCACGGCTATGGTTCCTGCCCCTACAGCCATCACCACCACGCCGTCTGCCCCTTCATCTCCGCATCCAAGTGCAGTGTCTGCTCCGCTGGAATACGTAACTAATACTCCAACTAACAGCTTGACAGCTACTCCCGTGGTTCCGGCCTTCACAACCTCTTCTCCCACGGGAACCTCCGCAGCGACGGAGGTGGAAACCACCACTACGTCGACTATGGCCACCACAGAAGGCTCTTGGCAAGAAGCAACAACACTTGAAGTATCTGATACAGAGCAACCCATTCTTGGTGCTACTCCTCATACAAGTGAAGTCAATCTGCCAATCACGACCGCTGTTCCAAAAACCACAGTGACTGCTGATTCACTACCAGGGCCACCTCATCCCACAGTAGAGGCTGCAAACCAGTCCCTTTTGAGCAGGATGCCAGTGACCACTGCTGCTCCCGGAACCACCACGACTTTTACTTCACTGGCGACGACCTCAGCTGACCCTGATGTCATCAAAGAGCAGCCCACTGCTGATGTCGTAGCGGAAGCTAGTTCAACACCTGACCCCTCCCCATTCTCCACAGCTGCTTCTACTCCGGCAGTCCCTGCGCTCACTGCTTCGTTGGCAGTCGCTGTTACTTCTACTGCGTCATTCCCCTTGGATCACCCTGCCTTCACCACCGACCATGGGGCAACTCCTCCTCGAGAAGCCTCCGCAGTGCCTGCTCCTGCAATTCGAACAGAGCAGTCCACTCTCGCCACATCGCCTGTGACGTCTGCTCCTCCTGCTACTACCACGGTGTCTGCTTCACCGGCAACCACCACGGTCGATGCTACTCCCACAGCAGGTCAGACTAGCGTCACTACAGCACCAGTGACGTCTGCTCCTCCAGCTACTACCACGTTGGCTGCTGCACTGACAACCACCACGGCCGATGCTGCTACCACGACAGGTCAGACTAGCGTCGCTACAGCGCCAGCGACAATTCAAACAGAGGAGCCCACTCTCGCCTCAACGCCAGTGATGTCTACTCCTCCGGGTACTACCCCGCTGTCTGCCGCACTGGCAACCACCACGACCGATCCTGCTACAACGATAGATCAGACCAACGTCACTACAGCGCCAGTGGCGTCTCCTCCTCCGACTACTACCTCATTGTCTGGCGCACTGGCAAGCACCACGTCCAATCCTACTACCACGGCAGGTCAGGCTATTGTCACTGCAGCGCCAACGACAATTCAAACAGAGAAGTCCACTCTCGCCTCAACGCCAGTGACGTCTGCTCCTCCTGCTACTACCTCGTTGGCTGTTGCACTGGCAACCACCACGGCCGATGCTACTACCACGACAGGTCAGGCTACTGTCACTACAGCGCCAGTGCCGTCTGCTCCTCCAGCTACTACCTCGTTGGCTGCTGCACTGGCAACCACCGCGGCCGATGCTGCAACCACGGCAAGTCAGGCTACTGTCACTGCAGCGCCAGTGACGTCTACTCCTCCAGGTACTACCTCCTTGGCTGCTGCATTACCAACCACCACGGCCGATGCTGCTATCACGACAGGTCAGGCTACTGTCACTACAGCGCCAGTGACGTCTACTCCTCCAGCTACTACATCTTTTGCTGCTGCAGTGGCAACCACCACGGCCGATGCTGCTACCACGGCAAGGCAGGCTACTGTCAATGCAGCGCGAGTAACGTCTACTCCTCCAGGTACTACCTCGTTGGCTGCTGCTTTGCCAACCACCGCGACCGATGCTGCTACCACCACAAGTCAGGCTACTGTCACTACAGCGCCATTGACGTCTGCTCCTCCAGGTCCTAACACATTGTCTGCTGCATTGGCAATCACCGTGGCCGATGCTGCTACCACGACAGGTCAGGCTACTGCCACAAATGCGCCAGTGATGTCTGCTCCTCCGACTACTACCTCGTTGGCTGCTTCAGTGGCAACCAGAGCGGCCGATGCTGCTACCACGACAGGTCAAACTATCGACACTACAGCGCCAGTGACGCCTACTGCTCCAGCTACTACCACGTTGGCTGCTGCACTGGCAACCACCACGGCCGATGCTGCTACCACGGCAAGTCAGGCTACTGTCAGTACAGCGCCATTGACGTCTACTCCTCCAGCTACTACCTCGTTGGCTGCTGCACTGGCAACCACCACGGCCGATGCTGCTACCACTACAGGTCGGGCTACTGTCACTACAGCGCCAGTGACGTCTGCTCCTCCAGCTACTACCACGTTGGCTGCTGCACTGGCAACCACCACGGCCGATGCTGCTACCACGACAGGTCAGGCTACTGTCAGTACAGCGCCAGTGGCGTCTGCTCCTCCAGCTACTACCTCGTTGGCTGCTGCACTGGCAACCACCACGGCCGATGCTGCTACCACGGCAAGTCAGGCTACTGACACTACAGCGCCAGTGACGACTACTCCTCCAGCTACTACATCTTTTGCTGCTGCAGTGGCAACCACCACGGCCGATGCTGCTACCACGGCAAGTCAGGCTACTGTCAATGCAGCGCGAGTAACATCTACTCCTTCAGGTACTACATCGTTTGCGGCTGCTGTGCCAACCACCACGACCGATGCTGCAACCACGGCAAGTCAGGCTACTGCCACTTCAGCGCCATTGACGTCTGCTCCTCCAGATTCTAACTCGTTGTCTGCTGCATTGGCAATCACCGCGGCCGATGCTGCTACCAAGACAAGTCAGGCTACTGTCACTGCAGCGCCAGTGACGCCTTCTGCTCCAGCTACTACCTCGCTGGCTGCTGCACTGGCAACCACCACGGCCGATGCTGCTACCACGACAGGTCAGACTATCGACACTACAGCGCCAGCGACAATTCAAACAGAGGGTTCCACTCTCGCCTCAACGCCAGTGACGTCTGCTCCTTCAGGTCCTAACACGTTCTCTTCTACGTTGGCAAACACCGCGGCCGATGCTGCAACCACTAGTCAGGCTACTGTTACTACAGCGCCAGTGACGTCTACTCCTCCAGCTACTACCTCGTTGGCTGCTACACTGGCTACCACCACGGCCGATGCTGCTACCACGACAGGTCAGGCTACTGCCACAAATGCGCCATTGAAGTCTGCTTTTCCAGGTCGTACCACGTTGGCTGCTGCACTAGCAACCACCACGGCCGATGCTGCTACCACGACAGGTCAGGCTACTGCCACAAATGCGCCATTGACGTCTGCTCCTCCAGCTACTACCTCGTTGTCTGGTTCACTGGCAACCACCGCGGCCGATGCTACTACCACGACAGGTCGGGCTACTGTCAGTACAGCGCCAGTGCCGTCTACTCCTCTAGCTACTTCCACATTGTCTGCTGCAATGGCAACCACCACGGCCGATCCTGCTACCACGACAGGTCAGGCTACTGCCACTACAGCGCCAGTGTCGTCTGCTCCTCCAGGTCCTAACACGTTGTCTGCTGCATTGCCAACCACCGCGGCGGATGCTGCTACCACAACAAGTCAGGCTACTGTCACTAATGTGCCAGTGACGTCTACTCCTCCAGCTACTACCTCGTTGGCTGCTGCATTGGCAACCACCGCGGCCGATGCTGCAACCACTACTATTCAGGCTACTGTCACTACAGCGCCAGTGGTGTCTGCTCTTCCAGGTCCTACCACGTTGGCTGCTGCAGTGGCAACCACCACGGCCGATGCTGCTATCACGACAGGTCAGGCTACTGACACAAACGCGCCAGTGTCGTCTGCTCCTCCTGCTACTACCTTGTTGGCTGCTGCATTGGCAACCACCGCGGCCGATGCTGCTATCACGACAGGTCAGGCTACTGACACAAACGCGCCAGTGACGTCTGCTCCTCCTGCTACTACCTTGTTGGCTGCTGCAAGGGCAACCGCCGCGGCCGATGCTGCTACCACGACAGGTCAGGCTACTGTCACTGCAGCGCCAGTGACGTCTGCTCCTCCAGGTCGTACCACGTTGGCTGCTGCACTGGCAACAACCACCACGGCCGATGCTGCTACCACCACAGGTCAGGCTACTGCCACAAACGCGCCAGTGACGTCTGCTCCTCCAGCTACTACCTCGTTGGCTGCTGCACTGGTAGGCACCACGGCCGATGCTACTCACACGACAGGTCAGAGTAGCGTCACTACAGCGCCAACGACAATTCAAACAGAGAAGTCCACTCTCGCCTCAACGCCAGTGACGTCTGCTCCTCCAGCTACTACCTCGTTGGCTACTGTCACTGCAGCCCCAGTGCCGTCTACTCCTCCAGCTACTACCTCGTTGGCTGCTGCACTGGCAACCACCACGGCCGATGCTGCTACCACGATAGGTCAGACTAGCGTCACTACTGCTGCTCCTCTGACAAGCCCTAAAATGGAGCCCACGAAGACCCTTCGAGAACAAACTCGGGCCACTACAACTCAACAGATGACCGATGGTCTTCTAGAAAGTACCACTGACTCTGCTGGACTGGCACCCACCGCAACTGATCCTGTGACGGCAGAAGGACAGCCCCTTCCAGATGGTCTTGCGGCGATGCCAGACACAACAACTCCTTCTGCTACGGAAGAGGCACCCACATTCCCTGTTGAACTGGCAACAACTGCAGCTGCGATGCACGTGAAAGAGCTTGATTTCACCGCAGCGCCAATGAGCACTGCTGTGTTAGGAAAGACCACTTCACCCTCTGCCCCCGAGATGGCTTCCACGACTGCTGGTAGTGGACGGATGAATCCGACCAGCGACCCTCTGTCCACAGGTCCTCTTGGCACAGCTTCTCCTCCGCTGATATCGACTACATCAAATAATGAGATGATCCCAGGACAGGTCCCTACCACCACAACACCCACAGGAATGGTTCCG
Source organism: Tetraselmis chui (assembly GCA_026401115.1). Classification (NCBI taxonomy): domain Eukaryota; kingdom Viridiplantae; phylum Chlorophyta; class Chlorodendrophyceae; order Chlorodendrales; family Chlorodendraceae; genus Tetraselmis; species Tetraselmis chui. The sequence continues at coordinate 22,246 of JAPMLY010001859.1, read as the reverse complement.
GAGACAGTCACCACGGCTGAGCCTGTAACGACTGATGAAGAAATGGCTCTCGTCACTACAACACGAGCAACAGCTACTACTTCGGGGACAACCAATTTCGAGGGCTTCTTCTCTGCTAATGCTGCAACCCCCACAGAACAGCCCACTTCTACCACGACGACGGTGACCGCTGCTGCTCAGGGCGCTAACTTTCGTTCTATCCCTCCAGCATCTGCTGCAAGTGCGCTCGCCTCGCCCACAGCGCAGTCCAGTACCACCCCGACATCAGTGACTAACGCTGCTCAGGAGGATTCCACTAATTCACTGCCAACAACGATAGCATATCCTGAAGTGCTTACGGAGCAGCCCGCCCTCAGCATAGCGCCAGTGAATTCTGCTACACCCGGAGCCACTACAGAAGCTGTTCGGCAGAAAACCTCTACGTCGGTCATGATTGAAGGGAAGTCCACTTCCGCAATGTCGACAACCACAACTACGACTGAAGAGACGGCAACCTTTCCCGTGATAGCTTCCACAGCTGGCATTGAGATGACCACACAGCAGCCCACCGTCACCACAACGCAAGAAATGTCTACTGCTGCAGGAACTACCATGGCCTCTAATTCTTCTGCATTTGCGGCATCTGCGTTATCGACACGTACAGAGCACCTCACTGGAGACACAACACTAGTGACTGAACAAGATGCGGCTGCTACTCCACAGCCAATCACTACAGCCAATCCCGAGTCGCCAACAGATCAGCCGGCTACCACCGCAGCGCAAAGGACCGAGTCTGCTCTCGGAGCCGCTACTGTATCTGTCACACAGGCGACAACAACAGCAGACTCTATCGGAACTGAAGAGCATCCCGCTCTCTCAACAGCAGCACTCACAACTGCTGATTTCAACTCTACCATAGTTTCGGCTTCCCTGACACCATCCACGACTGATTTTTTGACACCAACAGAGCAGCCGAATCCCACCACACCACCAAACTCCCCTGCAGCCACAGTCAATACTCCTCCAGCACCCGCTGCAACTGCTTTCACGCTCATCACAGAGCAACCAATTACCAGCACAGCGGGAGAGAGCACTGCTGCTACAGGAGTCACGGTAGCAGCTGCCCCGCAGACCACCAGCACGGATGACTTAGTCATGACTGAAGCCCAGCTCCACCCCACAGCAGCAACAGAGCCAACTGCTACTCAAGAGTCTCCGACAGCCTCTGCTTCCTCATCTACCGCTGCCACTGCATATTCGACGCCCACAGGGCAGCCGGATGTGGCCAGGATTTCCATGACTACAGTCCCTGAATACATGACTGCTACTTCAATGCCAACCATAATAGCTGATCCCGAACCGCTGACACAGCTACCTGCTGCCACCACAGCGTCAGTAACTACATCGGCTAAAGACGTGACTGCCACTCCATTGTCCACCACGGTATCTGATTCCGAGTCACCAAACGAGCCCCCCACCGCCATCAATACGCCAGTGAGAACGTCTGCATCAGAAGCGACTGAACAGCAACTCTCGCAGATAGCATCAACAGGGACAACCGCCACAGCCACAGACTTTGCTGAACCAAAACTACCCAATGTTGTGTCGCCCACAGAGCAGCAAACTTCTACCGCAGCAGCACCAGCGACTATATCTACTCGTAACAACGCAGGTACTACTCCACTCACAACCGACACAGCTCTCCCTGAGGCGTCAATAGAGCAGCGCACTGCCCCTGCAATGCCAGGGAAGATGACCGCTTCAGGAGTCGCTATTACAGTTTCCTCGCAGACACCCAAAGCGGATGATGCTGCTGTGACTGGAGAGCACGTTTCTTTCTCAACAGCAACAATCGAGACTTCGGAGAGGGCGATAGGCTCTGCTCGACTTACGTCGACCACAAGAGCTTCTGCGGCGCCAATAAAGAATCTCACTCCCACAACAATGCAAGTGACAACTCCTGCTACACCTACCATGACAGCCACTGCTCTCCCGGAACCCACTGCAGCTGCTTTCTTCACTCCCACCGATCAGCCAATTGCCACCACATCACCGGCGACTATATCTGCTCAAGACGACGCAACTGCCACCCCATTTCCAACCACAGCAGGTGATGTTGAGCCGAGTAAACTGCAGCCAGGCTTCAACGCCATGCTAGCAGCCACAACTTCCCCAGGAGCAACAACAGCAGCTGTACCGAGAACGCCCCGCACGGCCGAGTCTACGACCACTGCACAGCAGAGCGCTATCACAAGCTCGTCCCACAAATTTGACGGTGGGGCTACAGTAAATCCACTGACCACGATTGACCCTACTACTGCATTAGCAGCCACAGAGGCTGCGCCTGCTACGACAACAGAGCATCCTATAACCGCTATGAGACCAAAGGGCGCTGCTGTTGTGGACACGACCACGAACGCTCCTCCACCCGCAATCACAACAACTGAGCAAGGTGGTCTAATCGTTTCCTTGCCTAATGGGCCCTATGCGGAGGTCCGGGACAGCACGGGTCAGCCGGAACCGACCAATACAGAGGAACCCCTTTCTACCTTAGCCCTTTTAACATCTGTTGAGACCACACCCGCGGCTCCTATGCAAGCCACCACGGGGCCGCCTCTAGTAACCACCACAGATCAGCGTATACTCGCCACAGTTCCCCTGAGTCCTGCCACGGTCACAACCGAGGCCCCTATGGCGATAACCACAATGGGGCCTCTACCTACCACTTCAACGTCACCCCCTCTCGCCACAGAGCCAGTTACCTCTCCTGCGGTGACAACAGCCACTTCCCCAAGTATGCTGACTGCCACTTCTTACACTCCCAGCGGTGAGCTTCCTGCCCCACCTGCGGCAGCTACAACGCAGACTTCATCCGGTCCAGCGCCCAAGACTGTCGTGGCGACAGCAAGTGCACCACCTGCACCGTCGCCAGCTACCACACGCTCTCCGTCGACAACCACACAACGCCCTCTTCCCACTGTGGCACTACTTACGCATGCTTCTGCACCATCAACCACAGATCAATCTGAAACCTCAACCCCGACAGAAACTCCAACTCCCGACACTTCTACCCTCCCAACGAGCCGAGAAGACCAGGCTCCACCAACCCCTTCGCCCCCACACTACGCGGCGACCACACACTTTGGCTCTCTCCAAGCGCCAACCACCACCTCTGTCCCTACTGCTGCTCAGGTTGCGACCCCCGTCACCACAAAAGATCCCCTTCCAACTATCAACACGGGAGCAACACTGCCTGCTCACCTGCCAGGCTCAACACCCACTCCGAACACGACCGCTGTATCGGCTCTGCTCAGGGCCACCTCAGAGCATCCAACATCAACTATGCCAGAGCAGCCCATTTCCGACACAGCCCCCGTCTCCTCTGATTCGGCGATTGCATCCGCAGCATCGTCTCTCCTACCGTCCGCCACACGTGTATCTTCGACTGCCGCTGCTCCTGCGCTTTCGGGCATCATTGAACAGCCTGATGTCACCACAGCACCCCTGGCAATGGCCCCATCAACGACAACCGGACCACCCGACACAAGGACAACCACCACGCATATCGCCGTGACCAAGACAGTTTCGGCAGCAACCAATGTTTTGGAGGCTTTATTCGAAGAAGTGCCGTCGAACGAAGATGGGCCACCGACTGGAGCAGCTGCTGCTCCACCGCCGTTATATTCAAACACCCTCGACGCCGGTACCGATGAACACACGCCCACCACAGCTGCTACTTCAATGAGAGCCGATGAGCTCGGAGTCACCACAGTGCCCCTGAGCAGTGATGACCCAACGACAACCGCAAGTCTCGTTTCACTGGCAGTAGCTAGAGAGTCTGCCGCAACCGTAGCTGCTCCGAACGCGACCACCACAGAGGAGCCCCTTCCAGCCAGGACGTCCATTCCTAGTGCGACTCCAGATGGCAGCTCCTTGACGGTCTCATTCCCAACGCCGGCTCAGGCTGAGGTCCCGAATCATAGCGCGCTTGCTGCGCCCCCAACCGAGCAGGTGAATGCTCCTAGGATGAGTTCTAACGCAAGCAATTCTCAGAACTTGGCTTTGGGCGGGCAACTACAGGAAGGCACTCTGCCCACGACTGCTGCTCCTTCCCTGACTGACGAAGTTTCTCCCCCGTCCACGACCACGGTAGAACAAACCGTCAACACAGCGGCCCGTCTTACAAGTGCAACTCAAAACGGCAGCGCAGTGCATCAGGCTTCACCTCCCACCACGACACCACCTCCTCCAACCACAACTGGGCAAGCCGCCACGACCCCGACCAGTCCTACGACATCAGCAGCTACCCCTTCTCCTACTCAATCCGCCACTGCACCCCACAAACAAAATCCATCAACAGAAACCGCATCGCCGTCTCGAGAAGCCACTACAACCGGCGAGCCCTCTGCAACCACCGGCCAGCATGCTCCACTGCTGTCATCGACCGTGCCTCCGGCTCCCGGCCAAACGACGACCACCACACCCTCACGAACGACAACCCTTGCTACTGCTTTGTCTACCGCTCTCACAGACCAGCCTAGCCCCGCTACGACGACAAGCGGTGCCACTCGTACGGCGCAGTCGCCCACCGTCTCGCCTGTCTCGACCGCCACTGCGGACGTAACTCTTTCCGAGTCGACCACGACGTATCCTCGGCAGATGACTCACAAGTCAGATGCGTACAATACCGGTGCGAGTACGAACCCTGAAGCCACGGCTCCCCTTTCGATTGGCAGCATAGAGGTTTCTCTTACAAAGACCGCGACCGCGACCACCACACCGTCCATGCGAGTCGAGCAAGTTAATCAGCCCACCGACCCCGTGGTGTCCATTGCTGGTTCCATCGGCTCAGCGTTCACCGGCTCCCCACCCTCGACTGCGGCGCCAATCCACACCCAGGTCCCCGTCGGGAGGCCGAAACATATGGACAACCTTGCAAGTGATACTAAATACAATACTCCACAATACCAGACCCCTCGTGTCTCAGCTGAGCCGACAACGATCCCTCTATTCGGGTTGCGTGACGCAACAGTCGGCGCGTCGGGTGGCAGTGAGAAGTACGAGACTTTTGTACCCACTGTATTTCCTCCGGCCGGGCCACCCTTTTCGGTATCTGGCGAAGGGCGCTCTCCTGAGTCATACCAGGCTACCACGACCGCCACAACCGAGGGCAGCGCAGACGAGCCAACAGCCACGCCGCCTGCGGCTGTAAGTCCATCCGTCGATCCGAACAGTCCCACGCCGCGAGAGAACGAAGTGGAAAGTACCCATATGTCGTCTACCCCGCAGGAAACAACCACGGGCGCTCTTGCTGTCGACTCCGTGCGTGGCCCAGGGAATCAGGCTGCAACGCCTACATGGCATCCATCTCTAGGACAGGTGTCAACGGCGGGTGGTGCGGACCTGTCTATCAATGCCGAGTCTGCAACTCCGGAGTCAAAAGGCAAGTACAGCGATTCAGGCGGTTCCCGAGTGTCTCCAGACTCGACGGCTAATAAATCTGCTGAGTTTACCGGAGATATAAGTGGGACCGTAACAGCGTCTGGCCCGGCCAGCTGCTCCTTCTACGCGCCGGGAATGGGTATCGAAACTCTTCGTGTGAATGGTCGATGGCGTAGTACGGCAACGACAGACAAGTGCAGTGCGATTCTTTTGGTGCACTGTTCGGAGGCGCTGGAGGTGGCTTTACCGGGAACAAGCCTTGGTGACGCTTTTCAAGTTGTGGTTGACGATAGAAAGACTGGTTTGGTGCCCAAAGCGGAGCAATACTATGTCGGGACCGCCGATGAAGGGGGCAGCGCCGGCGTCTTGTACATGGTACACGTCACCATGGGCGAACACTGCGCCACTGGTCGCACAGTGACGGCACGCTTGGCACCCTCTGTGCGAGTGCTGCACGACCCGATCCAGTGGATGAAAGTGCGTCGTGTCCGAGCACGAGCGGCGGGATTCGTCGTCGGCGGCAGTAACGGCTTTGGTGGCCTCCCGCTGCCGTTAGCGCTAAAGTAACAACGATATGTAAATAAAACAGCGCATTTATTTTTCCCTTTTTTTTGCGTCCCCGGGATATATGGGACTGGCACCACCGGCATCGTCTACGGGCGACGTTTTGCAAAATCTTATACTCATCATCGATCACGCTCCCGGCTAGGCCAAGCTCGTGTGAATGCACAACATACCAATGCACGAGGGCGCCCGCCGACGGCGCAGAGGCGGCGGCCGCAAGGTGCGCACGCATGCCCGTCGGCTCCTACCTCTACCTCCACGCGGTGGGCGATGGTGACCATGTAGCCAAGCATGGCACGGTAGGGGGCTAAACGAGGTACCGGAAGATGCGATGTGCGTGATCGATAAGGAAAAGGAAGGGAAGCCACGTACGGAGGAAAACATAATATCCGTACTCCATCACTAAGATCTCGTGCTCGGCCGGTCCGATGTGTTTCTTCGCGACTTCACACTCATAGGTACTCTCCCGATATGAAGGCGGGGATGGTGCCTCTGTAATGTTTTTTACGGACGGATCAACGGTGGGACGTTGGCGTTTGAGCTCGCGGCGGATAACTGAGAAGCAACGCTAGGTAAGGGCGCTCGCTCGACGTCGACCGGCGCTTTTAAGGTCGAGCATACCGATCAAGGGGGGGGAGCTCGACACCAGCAACGAGGAGGACAACCGCGGCGAGAGAAGCGGCACGGTTTGGCGGCGCTTCTATTAGATTGGCCGCCGCCGGAAAAACCTTGTACGGAGGGCTTCGGTTAAAACTTATGTACATGTACCCGATATCTTTGAGGTCGGAGCCTTTGTCTGACTTTCCCACTCAACCTCTCCCCTCGTCGGTACCCACCATCGAAAGGAGTACCTCATGCGGTGTGCTAGGGTTATCGCAAAAGCACACCGCCCATGTAGGCGGCCCCCCGGCTGCGTAATAGACCACAAGGGGAGTGTACGGGCGGTATTGTTCGGATCAGCCGGTGCTAGTCTGCTAGAAACAACTGGTAGCCGACCGGGAGAGTACGGACGCGGCGGGAGGAGCGAAGCACGGCAACCAATTGTGGATGTGGTTTTCTCCCCCCTGGCCCGATGGGCGGGGGAAGCCTATGCTAGGAGAGGGGATGAGACGGGAGGAACGGCTATTATCTCGGACGAGGGTGTGCGTGAATCGGGTAAGGGCCTTCGACGACATGAGCGAGGGGGTCTTTTACCTGCCTTTCCCCCCAACTCCGGCACGACCGAAGTCGCAAAGGAGCCTAGGTAAGGTAGGCCCGACTCGACAAGCACATGCTGGCTAGCTAGGCATATCAACGCCCTCGAGCGGCGGGAGCGGGCCGCGCATCATGGAGATAGCGACATTGTATTTTCATATTTTGTCGTAGCGATAGACCACGCATGTCCCCTAATGATATATCTTATGTGGTTACTACCGACGGAGATGGACGGACAAGGAGACCCCCCGGCGTAAATCCCTAACCCAAAGTCCTAGATGGCAATATTGGGTACGCAAGAAGACAACAACCGATTTGTCGGTAATTGAAATTGAAATTGTTTACAACATGTACTATATGCGCCGGTTTACAACAATTATCGTATGCGCCGGTTGTTGTCTCTGGGCGGCCTCCCAACTATGCCATATAGGAAACTCACAAGTAAGGGCTAGACCGTTAACCACATAAATCCATCCTCTCCAAGGGTGTTCGGGGGTTTTACTCCCCCCCGGGGAGTGTGCGATGCGAGGTGATGGCGGCGTGCAGTCAGGGGCGTGCGAAGGTGTAGTGTGCGGGGGCGCGGCGAGAGGTCGTGCGGTATTTGATGCGGTATACAAGTAGGAGATGATGTAGCCATTGAACCGTGTGCGCGTGGAGTTGTGCAAGGATGTGAGACGTGTCGAGTCGTGCTTTGGAGATGAGTTTGTCAGGAGGGTCGGTGCGGAGGGTGAGTAGGGAGGTGAGACTTGTGATGGTGGATGAGTGCGGTATGCCCGTGCGGCTCATGACGATGGGGAGGATGTCGACTTCGGTACCTAGCCAATGGCTTCGGATGGCATTTGCGAGGGGTGTGTATTTGGCACGAATCAAGTGGGTTGTTTGGGAGAGGTTGTGGTCCGTGCAGTACTTCCACTCCCCTATGTGAATCTTTTTAATTGATGACTATCGGCGGCGACCGTCTTTGTGACAGTCGAATCGAGGTTCGAGGTGGCGGATGAAGTCAGGTTTGTGGGCGCCCGCCGGCGGCGCAGCGGCGGCGGCCCCGGAGGGGGGTGCGCTCGCAGGCCCGTCGGCACCTACCTCTACCTCCACGGCGGTGGGCGCTGGTAACCCCATAGCCGTGCCCGGCCTGGCACGGTAGGGGGCTAAACGAGGTACCGACAGCTGCGATCCGCGGGATCATCAGCTGTCGGGAAGCCCTGTACGGAGGGTTTTGGAAGTACATAATATCCGTACACCGGCACATGGATCTCCCGCTCGGCCAGTCCGATATGTCTTTTCCGCGACTAAATACTCGCAGATACTCTCCCGACGATGGGGCGGGGGCGGCGTTTGCGAAATAGTTTTAGGCGAAGAGGGGTACGGACGGATCGGCGGAGGGACGAGGGTGTTGGAGCTTGCGGCGGACAGCTGGGAAGCAGCGCTAGGGACGGCGCTCGCTAGCAGTCGCCAGCCTTGCGAGAGCCTTAGGTCTCCCCCGGGGGCGAGGCTTGATGCTACGCAGGACGGAGGTTGGTCGCAGCCGGAGGAGCGGCACGGTCTGGCGGCGGCGGTCCCTAGCATCTCCCGCCGCCGGAAAAGCCCGGTACGGGGGGCTTTTGGAAAAATTCCCGTACCCACCATCTTTTGAGGACCGGCGACTCGATCCCTGTGTTCTTCCAACCCCTTCCCTAGTCGGTACCCGGCTATCGACAGGCTGCCTCATGCAATGTGCCTAGGGTTATCGTAACGGCACACTCCTCGTAAAGGTGGCCCCCTAACAACGTAAACCACTGGGGGAGGGCACGGACGGCCACAGCGCGACCAGATAGGTGTTGGAAACAGACGGAACAAGGACAGGGGACAGTACAAAATCTGGCTCGGGGGCAGGAGAGCCAGCCGGACACCGTCTGGAGCCTAGTTCTTTTCTCTTCTCAGCCCCCGAAGGAGGAGAGAAGACTAGGCTAGGTGGCGAGCTGCGTCGAGAGGAGCGGCTAATACCTTGGGCGGGGTTGAGCACGGATCGAGGCGGGACCGACGACGACCAGAGCGAGGGGGGTTTTTCACCTGCCTTTTCCCCCAAGCTCCGGCACGACCGGAGTCGCACATGAGCCGAGGTCATGTAGGTTCGCCTCGACCTGCTCAAGCTGGACAGCCTTGCTGATCAGCGACCCCGCAGCGGCTGGAGCACGCCGCGTATCGTGGAGATTAGCGACACTTTTTGTTTCATATTGTATCCACAAAAAAACGTATAGATCAGAAAATAATAAATACCTGGATACGGGTATGTTTTAGACGGTATCGTTACTGCCATTGGAGAGGTTGGGATTAGTGGTTCACGGTCTACCTCACGCTTCTAAGTCCAGCTAGGCATAGCATAAGGGGGGGCCGAGAGACTCCAGCCGGTTTTACTTGTATTGGAGTGTTTAATTTCAAATTTCAAATTTCAGGTTTGTGCGCCGGGGGTCGTAGTGCGGGGGGGAGAATCTCGGGGGGGAGGATGGCGGGGCTCGAGGTTAGAAAGTCGGGCGAGAGACCTTCGTCAATAGCAACAAGGCGGGTGGGCATGTGGGTGGGGTGAGGGGGGTGACAGTCAAGAGGGGTGTGGGTGGGTGTGGGGGAAGCGAATGATTTGATGGGTTTGTTACCGAAGTCTGCAATGATGGTCTCCCATCGTTCGTCGTTGTGGCGTTCCATGAGGGAGAGTAGGAGTCGCACCGCGCTTTTGTGGCGGTCATGTCTTAGCCGAGACATGGTGGGGCAGTTACCGGCCATGTGGCTGTTGCTAGTGAATTGGCCACACATGGGGCGGCGCAGGGTGGGGTTGTGTGTGAGGAGGCGGGTGTTGTGGACTCTCTACATGAATTTTTGCTTGTGGGTGAATTGGATGTTGGTGAGTGTAGTGTTATATTTGTGGAATGTGAAGTCGGCGCGGTCCTCCGCGGCGCGGGCGAGGAGGGCACCGCGTTTGGATGTTTGTGAGAGGCGTATGTGAGTGTGTTTGATGTGGTGTGAGCGTCAGTTTTGAGGTTTGTGTTCCTCTAGGGTTTGTGGGATGAGGGTGTATGCCCAAGTCCAGTGGCCTATCGACACGTGTGAACCTGTGGTGTATGTTGTTGTGTCGGGTGGGTGTCCGTCTGCATCTTGGTTAGCTAGTGTGTCTGCGAGGTCATTTCCTTGCCAGTGGTTGTGTGCTTTGATTTTGCCGAGGTGTGCGGATGCCTGCGTTGCAGCGAGTTTTGAGGGTGTGTGTGATGGAGAAGAGCGTTTCGCGGTGGATGTTGTGTCTGTAAGCGGATGGGCAGTTTAAGTAGCCTTGTATGAGGCGGAGGGAGCACGCACTGTCTGTAAGGAGGTGGGTACGGCCTAGTTGGTGGCCTACGTCTATTCCTGCTAATTCAGCGCGGTTTATGGTGTGAGAGGGAGGGGTAGAGGTCACCAGAAATTTGATGCGGGTGTCCGAGGCGGGGTGGGTGGTGGCCGCTCCGAGAAGGGAGGTGCCTCCCTTCTTGGAGCCGTGTGTTTATTCGAAGTCCTGCCAGTTCCATGCAATATTTCCTTTGGTGGGGGAGTATGTTAGTTTCGTGCGTTCCGGGAGGGGATAAGTAAGGGGGTGGGAGGGGCTTGGGGGGAGATGGTATATGCCTGCCGAGTGGGGTGTGTAGGTGTCGAAGAGGTGTGAAGGTGGGATGGTGATGCTGGGTTTGGGGAGGTGTGTGTTGTATATGGCCTCGAGTGTGTTGTGGACGGCGGTCATGGCTCTGTGTGAGGGTAAGGCGGAGAGTGCGAGGGGGTTGGCGACGAGGTAGATGTCGACCATCCAGCGTGTTCCGCATGGGGTGGGGGTGGGGGTGCCTGTGTGTTGGTCGGGGGATAGGAAGGTGTTTGCGTCGTTGGGAAGGGTGTATAGGTGTTGGGTGTATGGGGAGTCGAAGTATTTGGAATGTCGGTACGGTGTGTGTTCCCATCGGGGGAGTATGAGGATGGTTGCGCAGGCTGTGTGCGAGGCTGTGGAGTGGGCGTTGGTGATTGTGTGTTTCATAGCTTTGCGCATGCATTCGTGGTCGTATTCCGGGTTGGCGATGTTTGTGCCGTGCCAAGTATGTGGGTGAGTGGATTTCTGAGCGGGAGCCTAGGCGAGTGATGGAGTGGTAGACCTCCTCTTCGAACGAGTGTTGCGTGAGGTCGGGGCGAAAGAGGTGAAATAGGTGTCGGACGCGGGGGCCGTCGAGGGTGGAGGCTGCGCGGCCGTCGGGCGTGCAAAGGATGGTGATGTCATGTAGCGTTGGGTGGGCGTGTATGGTGAACTTGCTGGTGGGGAGCATGTCGAGGTCGGGGTGGATAGGGTCGTGGTTGAATGTGATGAGGGGGTGCGTCCATGGGGGGGGTCATGGTTTTCGTAGGGTGGGTGTTGTGGAGGGAACGAAGCCCGAGTTAAATGCGGTGAGTGCGGTGGGGCCGGAGGGGGGATTTATCGGTATTTATTGTAAAAAAGTTTGAAATTCAATTTGCAAGAGAATCATACCGTAGTGTGTTAAGCCCACTTGGGGTCTAGTATTCGAGTTTCGCGAACTATAAACTTTCCAATCATATGCAAACAAGAATGAATACATTCTCGGCACTAGCCAATAACGGTCTGCCCTACCCGTAAGGGCGTCGGCCCATTCGAGCAATGCGAGATAGGGCAAGGCCCATCTCATGGAGCAAAACATTTCGGGACTGCGATACATTAACTTCAAAGAAAGAAATGAGAGGGAGGGCATGGCGCCATCACTAGAGATCATCTTCCATTCCATGTAAATTGAATGCCGTCATGAAGGGAAAGGGAACACCGCTTAAAACCAATACAGTTATATCTTGAGGGGAGGTAGCGAATTGACGTACGAAATCCTTAAACTATGGAGGTAGTGTCCCAAAATTACGACGGTGGCACTCCCCACTCGGGCATTCAAGCGGGATATGTTCTATATAGATTCATGCGTATTCCCGCCGGATGCATGACAATGATGCAGAGAACGCTCATGCATGGGAAGAATGCGGGCAAAGCGACGGGATGTGGGAAATACAAGAGAGCGAAATTGAATTATAATGTGCTAATCTAAACGGCTCCCGCGGGAATGCCCGTGCCCTATTGTGGCATTGGGTTTCCAGAAACGAAGCATGGGAATGCATGCTTCATACACCCTTCCTTCGCACTCACCCCCCCAACTAGGTGCCTCAAGCACTTACTCGGTATAGTTTGTAATTTATTGGCGCCGCTAGTCGTGTCTATCCATCCCCCATACTTCACACCCGTAATGAATGACCGGGAATATAGAGGTCTTGAGGGCCGAGGTTCATATATTAATTGGGATATCCCGCCCTCCTAACACGAAGTCGAGCGCTTCCACGGCGCGCCTACTTTCTGGAACCCTATCGCCCGCCACGATGTTTCGTATACTCAAATCCAAAATTTTCAATGCGCCTAAATACCTAATATACTCGGGAAAAATCGGTGCTCCCCCCCCCCTGAGGTGCCAACAGGCAGATTGTTCGCGTAGTGCGACTACGTCGGAGTGGCGGCCTAGCGCCATTACCCCGCATGTGCTTACTCCGAAAACATGGCGAACATGACATCTAAGTTATCGAGCGACGGCGCAAGGCCCATACTCTCATTAGCGAATAATTGTCCATGCACGACGCCCGCTGGCGGCGCAACGGCGGCAGCCCCGGAGGGGGTGCGCTTGCATGTCCGTTGGAACCTACCTTTACCTCCACGCGGTAGGTGATGTTAACCATGTAGCCGTGTGAGGCCTATGATGGTAGGGGACAAAACGAGGTACCGGAAGCTGCGATCCGCGTGATCATCACTTGTCGGGAAGCCATGTACGGAGGGTTTTGGAAAACATAATATCCCCACTCCAACACTAGGATCTCCGGCTCGGCCAGTCCATAACGTTCTTTTCGACTGAATACTCACAAATTCTCTCCCGATAAGGAAGCGGGGGCGGTGCCCGTGAAAAGAATTCGGCGAGAAGGGTACGGACGGATCACCCGTGGGACGCGGGTGTTGGAGCTAGTGGCGGACAGCCGAGAAGCAGGGCTGGGGAAGGGAGCTCGCTCGACGTCGACCGGCGCTTCTAAGGTCGAGGATACCCATCAAAGAGGCTGGAGCTCGACACCAACAGCGAGGAGGCTTGCCGTGGCGAGAGGAGTGACATGGTTTGGCGGCGCTATTATTAGATCGGACGCCGCCGGAAGAAATCTTTTACTGAGGGTTTTGGTCAAAACGTCCGTACCCGGCACCTTTGAAGTCGAAGCCCCGATCTGACTTTCCGACCCAACCTCTTCTCTCGTCTGTACCCACCATCGACATAATAGCCTCATGCGGCGTGCTAAGGCTATCGCAAAAGCACACCGCCCATATTGGCGGCCCTCAAGCAGCGTAAGCCACAAGGGGAGGGTACATGTGGTAATGTACGGATCAACCGGTGCCGGAAACATCTAGCAGCCGGCCGGGACATGACAGACGCGACGGAAAGAGCGAATCACGGTAACAAATTGTGACTACGTTTTTCTCTCCCCTGCCCCGATGGGAGGGGGAAGCCTATGCTAGGAGGAGGCTTGCGACGGGAGGAGCGGCTATTATCTCGGAAGAGGGTGCGCGTGGATCGGGTCGGGGCCTTCGACGACGTGAGCGAGGGGGGTCTTCGCCTTGTTTCCCCCCAAACTCCGGCACGACCGAAGTCGTAAAGGAGCCTATGTAAGGCAAGCCCGACTCGACCACCACATGTTCTCCATCTACGAGGATAAAGCGCCCTCGGGAGGCGGGAGCGGGCGACATAGTATTATCATACTTTTTTCGTAGCGATAGGCCATGTTTGTCTCTATTTGATTTATGTTATGTTGTTATTGCCGACGGAGACGGAAGGACAAGGAGAACCCCCGGCGTGAAACCCTAACCCCAAGTCCTAGATGGCAATTATGGGTAAGCCCTCAACATCTGCCGATCTATTGGTACTTGTTGTAAACAAAATCAAATTTATTATTTCTGTCCCGGCACCCTTTATCGATGCCTATAGAGGCAAGCATGTCCACGCCGCCCGACATCTCACACCCTAATCTTTCTATCACGTCAAATATGTCATCAATATATGCAGGTATGTTAAAGAGGATTGGGGATGTTGGGCACCCTTGCCGCAGTCCGCGCTCTTTTGGGACGGGGTCAGATACTATGCATGGGGCCTCTCTAGGTTTTACTACCTGGACAATACTATCGCATATAAAGCTTTAGGGAAAGATAGAGTATGTCCCATAATCCCGTTAGCCTCTACTTAAGAAAATAATTATTCGTGAGGGATATTATCGTGTGCCTTCCGACGTCTTTAAACCCCGCAATCGGGGGTAGCCCTAACGCCTAGCGGCGCCTTGTGATGTCGAATATGCTCGCGACTTGCAAGGGGCACTCCTCCCCCGGCATGAATCCTCCTTCCCAACGGCGGATTCTCTTATTCGTTTGGCATGCATCATGTAGATGTTGGACAACGACAATGACAAGTAGTCTCATAACATCCCCCATTATGGAAACACCCCTATGATTAGCCATTACGGTCACGTCCACTTTCTTCAGTATTGACACGACCGCGGAGCTACACAATCGCTGAGGGACACGTCCACATCTTATTTATCAACTTTAACATGGATTTGCCGAAAGGTCTATCCGGGGCGTATCACTAGCTCTAAGGTCTCCGCGGTAATTTTAAGGTCTCTGTGGTCTCCCTCACGGCCATACTTATCCCGCGGAGATTTTTCAGGCCTTGCTATGTCCCCCTCCGGCTATGGGCCCATTAGCCCCGTCCAGCGCGGGGAAGAGGGGTCGGCTCCCTCGGCGGCGCTCCCAAGCCCCGCGGTTTGTAAATGGCAGCTATGCATAATAATGTAGGGTGAGGATAGTGGAATAACTCCCGGCAGTGCCACGCCCATCACATGTGACTTTCATAGGGTTTAGTAAGCACTATTAACGACGTCAAAGGCGTATCCTACCGTCACTTAAGACGGTAAACGGTACCGAAATATTACTTAAGTACTAAATCGCGCCAAAAGATCACGGTGGGTCGCCGCTACTACCCTATGGGCGGTATCGGCGACCATTGTATCCCGGTGCTTGGCCTCTCCGCCGACCCGTTGCGCTACGATTGGGAATCGTCAAGACGTGCTATATGCCGGACCACATCCCCTCATCAAAAGCGAGTCTCAACTCCGGCAAGCTAGGGAGGAGACCCCCACATGTTAACCTCCTAGGCAAATCAAAATTCAGCACAGCCGACGCAATACCCTAACTCTCCCCCTGCGCCAACACAGTCGCCCTTCAAGTACTTGCAAACATTGCACGCAAGTCCGCGATCACCGTCCAAACAATCACGAGGCCATATAACCATCCAAACATGTCCCTTATCTAGTAATAAATAAGGCCCCTAACGGTGGCCGGCGCAAGTTCTCGCCCAATTGGTAGTTCTTGCCGAACTCTACATCAACGCATTATACCCCTACCTTCTCTGCTTGACCTCCATTGAGCAACACTCTCCTATTCTTCTAAAACATCATACTCCTTGGTGCTTGGTTGATATTGAAATTTAATTGACAATTTTTACAACATGTACCGGGTGAAGGCGCCCGCCGGCGGCGCAGCGGCGGCGGCCCGTGAGGGGTGTGCACTGGCAGGCCCGTCGGCACCTACCTCTAACTCCACGCGGTGGGCGTTGGTAATGAAAATGAAAATGATTTACAACATGTACCGCTATCGCGTTGTACGGCCGCTTTCTTAGGGCCTTCTTGCTTATTATGCCAGCTAGGACTTAGAAAACAAAATTTTGGCCGACATTCCTTATCTATGATACTCCTAGGGACAAGCGCCCGCCGGCGGCGCAGCGGCGGCGGCCCCGGAGGGGGGTGCGCTCGCAGGCCCGTCGGCACCTACCTCTACCTCCACGGCGGTGGGCGCTGGTAACCCCATAGCCGTGCCCGGCCTAGCACGGTAGGGGGCTAAACGAGGTACCGACAGCTGCGATCCGCGGGATCATCAGCTGTCGGGAAGCCCTGTACTGAGGGTGTTGGAAAAACATAATATCCGTACACCGGCACATGGATCTCCCGCTCGGCCAGTCCGATATGTCTTTTCCGCGACTAAATACTCGCAGATACTCTCCCGACGATGGGGCGGGGGCGGCGTTTGCGAAATAGTTTTAGGCGAAGAGGGGTACGGACGGATCGGCGGAGGGACGAGGGTGAAGAGGGCACGGACGGCCATAACGCGATCAGATAGGTGTTGGAACAAGGACGGGGGACAGTACAAAATCTGGCTCGGGGGCAGGAGAGCCAGCCGGACACCGTCTGGAGCCTAGTTCTTTTCTCTTCTCAGCCCCCGAAGGAGGAGAGAAGACTAGGCTAGGTGGCGAGCTGCGTCGAGAGGAGCGGCTAATACCTCGGGCGGGGTTGAGCACGGATCGAGGCGGGACCGACGACGACCAGAGCGAGGGGGGTTTTTCACCTGCCTTTTCCCCCAAGCTCCGGCACGACCGGAGTCGCACATGAGCCGAGGTCATGCAGGTTCGCCTCGACCTGCTCAAGCTGGACAGCCTTGCTGATCAGCGACCCCGCAGCGGCTGGAGCACGCCGAGTATCGTGGAGACTAGCGACACTTTTTGTTTCATATTGTATCCACAAAAAAACGTATAGATCAGAAAATAATAAATACCTGGATACGGGTATGTTTTAGACGGTATCGTTACTGCCATTGGAGAGGTTGGGATTAGTGGTTCACGGTCTACCTCACGCTTCTAAGTCCAAATAGGCATAGCATAAGGGGGGGCCGAGAGACTCCAGCCGGTTTTACTGGTATTGGAGTAAAAAATTTCAATTTCAATTTCAATTTCAATTTCAATTTCAATTTCCTAGGGACTAAGTAAGTGTAGCCGTGCATGGGAGTGTAATCAGCTTCTAGCATGGCAATGGGTTGGTAGACACTGCATTACATACTATTCAGCGGAAAAGTCCCGTTGTGAAATCCCCAGCATCCCCCTTCACCGCGGATAAAAGAGAACTGCCTACAATTAGTTTTATCGCCAACTCCGATCGCCTTGCTAGGGAAATGGCATGCTAGTCCCCCTCTCGGCCTTCACCCACTATTAGTACACCACAAAGAAAGAACGGTAGAGGCAGTCGTAGACGTCCCACCGTTACATTGCCCACCGTGGCTAGGTCGAGACGCGGAGGATTATCCGAGGCGCCCCCATGCTGAGTGAGCAGTTGCGGGGGGTAGGTGGTGGTGGATCGGCTAGGTATGTTTGTCAGGGAGACGTCCGCCGTTGAAGACTCATGTGGCGGGGGGCGGGAGCGATGGGGTGTGGAGGCTGCTGGGCGGGAGAGAGGTGGGCTCCTAGAGGCAGGATCGTGGCGAGGTATTTTCCCGCTGTGCGGTGGGAGCAAGAGGGGGTCTTTGGCTAGCAGAGCCGGATATTCTTGGGCGGGAGTTGGGGGAGGCTGCGTGGAGCGCGAGGCGCATGGTGAGGACGCGGTCGTCGTAGACCAGTGAATTAGGTAATACTTCAACTGTGTCTTGAGGGCGGCATTTAGAGGAGCGGACTAGCTCCCACGGGGCTTTTGTGTGCGTATCGGTAGGCAGGGTGTCCTCCTCCATGTCTCTAGGGTGATCAATGGGCTGTTCTGCCGTAGCGGGGACTTGGCGAGGTTTATCCGCTTTGTCTGCAACGTTAGTGTTCTCAAAAGTCTGAGTAGAGCTGTCCCGTTGGGTTGCGTATGTTCGGTGATTGGTGGAGGTATGCAGTCGGAGTAGCATGTCGGTTGCACGGTCAAGATGTGAGGAAAGATCGGCCGAGGGAATCCTTTTGGCCGAGCTGCCTAGGAGGCTCGCGCCGTGCGCGTATAGAGCGACCGAAGCGAAGATAATCTTGTGGCGTTCCGTAATATGGTGGTTTCTTGTGGGGCCGGACATCTTCGGGAGGGGTAGACCACTAGAAGACCACGTAGCTGCAGCGACTTGGCCGGTCGAGAGGTCGTTACGGTTGATGGTGGCTTGGGTGTGTGGGATAGGCTTGGGGGAAAGGACTTCGCCTTCCTCTAGCGTGGGTTGGGGTACTCGGTAAATACGGGGGAACCGTGGGTTAATGGGGTCGGGCATAAGGTGTATAGTTATTTTCAAAAAACGTATCCTACCGTCACTAAAGACAGTAAACAGATCCCAAGTACTACTAAAGTACTACTGAACCACATAACGGGGATGGGTCGGTAGCTCGGATGAGCAACGCCGATCGTCTTCGCTCTGGGCCTGGCCTCCCATCGAGCGCAAGACTGGTGGACAGGGCCGCTGGACAGCGTGCACCATTCACCTCTCCCCACCCGAGCCTAGCTCACAATGGTCAGTGGATCCGTAGCGACACCAGACGGTACACACTCAAAGGCGCAGCTTCCAGGGATTTGAATTTCGTCCCCCCGACAGCTATCGCGCCATCCACTTCAAATACTACACATGTACCCCTCAAAGTACTACGACATTCCAAAACAACACACCGCTTACAAAAAGCCTCTCCCCCGGGAAACGGCGCGCCACATCGCGCCCCTCCGAGCGTCCGGACGTCCCTGTCCGCCGCCAACATCCACCAAACCCAGGTCCCATCGGGCCTGGTCGCGTGCAGCCAACACGCGCACTACTCTCAAACACCAACTCGAAAAGCCACACTCACCCCCTACACTCATCTCCAATACTCGAAATCCAACTCGATCGCCATGTCTTCGACCCCTACCCCCTCCCCCACCTACATGCAGGCGCTTCTGCGGGATCCCCCGCCGCATTGCCGCTTCACGGACCTCTACCATCCCAGGAACGCACTCGTGGGACACCCGCTGACCCCGTTTCTCACCGCCCCCCAACTCAACCACCCCCAACAAATCCTGGGCACACCTTTGGACCCCCTTCCTCTCCGACGTGGACTCCAGACCCCCTTGGTCCTGTCTCCCCCACGGTCAACCGAGGCCCTCGGACAAGCCGACGACTTCTCCACCCGTATGGTCGACTCACTCCTCCTTACATGCCAGTATTCCAACATCCCCCCCCACCTCGCTCGATTCTGGATCCACGGCGTCTTCCTGCCGGATCCGACCCACTCCGACCCGATCACGTCGGCATGCTCGTTGGCCCGTCGCTGGCTCCTCGAATGCCTCCATGACCTCACCGATCTCCCCAACCGCACTAAAAATATAATAGGCCGGGAACTCGCCCACCACACTCGGTGGACCGCGACCGCCTCTCGAACACCCCACCCACGGCCCCGAAATGCGACGATGCCACACCCCTCCCGGTCGAGCTCCGCACGGGCTTTCAAGAAATCCACCTGACTATCCCTACCTCCTGCATAGCAGTGGGCCTCATGTACCAACTGACTTCACGCCAGCGTGAAATGAGTTCAGCCGGTCCAATGCCCCCCTCCGCGACCTCCTCCCCTTCGCTAATGGAAAAACTAAGTCAGCAGAAAATTCGCTTTCTCCGTGATGCCTCGGCTCCAGGAGTTCCAGGCCGAAGGGTGAAAATCCGCTCCCCCATATTCACCGGTATCACCGGCCAAGAGGCCATCGCCCTCCTGCATGACCTCCTCACCTCCGACCTCGCGACGGCTCTCACTTCGACCGGACCAACCTCCCCGACCCACACCCAGAGCAGACTCGAAGACTTACCCGAGCAAGCTCAGTTCACCCTCTAGTTCGCGGACGCCCTCCAACCGCTGGACACTCCCATCCCGATCGAGTCCGACCCATCCTCATTCTGGGTAAATATCCTCCACCTGCCCAATAATCCCATTCATTCACAGTCCGGCCCTGTATCCCTTCACATATTTCCTTATTCACCCTATGAAACAGTACCCCCGGACCATCACCTTCACACCATTACCATCACACTCCCCCCGTCACAAGCCATGTCCTAGGCTCGTCCAGGACTGACACCTGCCTCACCACAGTCCTCGTACAATCTCGCCACTCCCTCTCCCTTCCATGCATCAACTCAGACGGCACCATTCCACCCACACACTGGCTATACACCCTCTTATCCGAGACAGCCGCAGAATACCTCACACAACACACCCCCACATCCACCCCCCCTCCCAACACCCCCTCAGCCTCTATCACTACACAACCCTGAAAAAATTCCCCGATGGCTCATACTTTCGCTCCCACCCATCCACCTCTCCCACCATCACCACCAGCATTCAAATATCCCTTAGCACCGAAATGTATGGCATCCTCATCTCCACCAACGGCACAGTTTCCATTCCCCTCACACACACATACACCCACCGAGGCACACGCATTCCATCCACCTGCACCCTCAACATCACCCCCCACCACTACTCCACCTTCGGTAAGGCCCGACTCACGGACCCTATGTTCACCACCACCCCCTCTCCGCCTCCCCTCACAATCACAAAAAAGAACACCCTCCACCGCAACCCCCCAGCCCTCCTTCTCCAATGGTCCCGCCACCTTACAGACACCCAAGTCACCAGCACATGGCACATGGAGCCCTCCGACTTCCACATGCTGGAAGACGACGACCTCCCCCTTGACCTCTCCTCCCTCCCTGACATCCAAATCACTTCCACCACCCCGGCCCACACCTCCCCCTCCCCATGGCCCCTCCACCCCTCCACCGCCTCTCAACCCACCTCCACCTCCTCCTACCACGTCCACCCCTCCCCCAAGCCCCCAGCTCCCCCCACAACCCTCCCCCCCACTCCTACCCCTACCCCCCTCCCTACCCTCACAGAAGACTCCTCCGAACCCATGGACTCCTCCTCCTCACCACCCCCCCCCACCCCCACACGCAACCCCCTCCCCTCTTCCCCGCTCCCCCGAACCCCACGCCTACCCTCACCTCCCCTCTTCCCCCCTCCTTCCCCCACTCCACCTCCTCCGTTCCACCCGCACAAACAGGCAGCCCTCCCCACTCTCGCCCCCCCACAGACCCCTCACTCAAACCCGCGCCCCCTGCGGGCATTACCAAGCACTCCCGCCCCTACCGCAAACAAACCTCCCCATCACCCCCACCCCGCGCCCCCCCGCGCCCCTCCCTCACACCCCAACTCGTTACCACTACACCCCCTCACCACCACAGCCCCAAACCTCCCCCGACCTCAAACACCCCCCTCCCCCCCACCAGCCCCGCCCACCTTCCCCTTCCGCCCTCCTCCCCTGGCGAAGAAGAACTAGACTTCGGCGACTCTGACGACCTGCTGGAGGAAGACTTAGAGGAGACCACTGGCCCCCCACAGGCCAACACCGCCTCCCCCAGTCCCAACAGCTCCCCCAGGTCACCCCCGGTCGATACGGCCGTCTTTCATCATTAGTCCCCCTAAGGACGAACCCGAGGGTAGACCCCACACCTCCCTCCCCGCTCCCCAACCCGACATACGCAGACACACTGTAAACACCGTGACTCGCTCCGCTCTCCCGAACCACTTTAACTCCCACACCTGCAGCTTAACAGTGCATAACTACTTATTCGACCTCAACCTTGTACACGGCCTCCCCTCCGCCATCGGCAGCTTCGATATCTCCGCTGTCCTCTCCTTCCAATGGGGGAACTACAAGGACCTCTCCAACCTATCCTGCCTAGCCACCACAATAACTAAACTCCACTCCACTCCCTCCGCCGCGTACAATGTTATCACTAGCAACGAAGTCGATAACCACCATCACAACTCCCAATACCCGAGCCAATGGACGAACCTAGACAACCGAGGCACCCCCCCCCCCGCCCGGGGACACCTAACCACTCTCTCCTGGTCCTCACATGGTAACACTCACACTTCGACCTCCTACACATCACTCGCACCTCATCCACATGGGTGGACTCTCTTCATCACTCTCCTCCACCCGAACTCCTCACCCGCTCCCTCGCTCCCCACTCCGACTGGAACTCCTCCCCCCCCCCTCCTGTCGGCACCCTCCGCCTGCTCAACCCTCCTCGGCAAGACGACTCAGTCACAGCATGGTCGTGCGGTACCCACGCCCTCATGCACACCTACTTCATCGCCACTGG